>LGRX02029685.1:0-40427 GCA_001247695.2 Cymbomonas tetramitiformis
GACCGCCCAAGTTTTCTAGAACTTGGGCGGGGCGATGACAGTGACCGCCCAAGTTTTCGAGAACTTGGGCGGGGCGATGACCGTCACCGCCCAAGTTTTCGAGAACTTGGGCGGGGCGATGACAGTGACCGCCCAAGTTTTCGAGAACTTGGGCGGGGCGATGACAGCGACCGCCCAAGTTTTCGAGAACTTGGGCAGGGCGATGACAGTGACCGCCCAAGTTTTCGAGAACTTGGGCGGGGCGATGACAGCGACCGCCCAAGTTTTCGAGAACTTGGGCGGGGCGATGACAGTGACCGCCCAAGTTTTCGAGAACTTGGGCGGGGCGATGACCGTGACCGCCCAAGTTTTCGAGAACTTTGGCGGGGCGATGACCGTGACCGCCCAAGTTTTCGAGAACTTGGGCGGGGCGATGACCGTGACCGCCCAAGTTTTCGAGAACTTGGGCGGGGCGATGACCGTCACCGCCCAAGTTCTCGAGAACTTGGGCGGGGCGATGATAGTGACCGCCCAAGTTTTCGAAGACTTGGGCTGGGAGTTTCGCAGGGTTAACGCAGAGCCCGTTGTGCAGCATACAAAACTTTTCGCAATGTCATCTTTTCTACCGTCAATTGTAATAGGTCTTTTGGAGGAGGTGTTTCATAATGATGATAAACTTCTGGAAGATATCGAGCAGATTAAGAATGACGGCACGCAGTTGAAGACGGATTCGGCGGTGATAGCGCGGTGCGTCGGGAAGGAGAAGGCGGGTGTTGATAAGGCTGCGCTAGAAGATTTGGGCCTTTCCATCGGGACAAAACAAGAGCTCGCTGAGGTTGAATCCCTTAAGTTAGTAGACGAAGAAGGGTTTGGGTGTCTTCGGAAAGGTTGCCTGTTCAGCTTGCACTCGGAAGAGGCGTCGCGTCGGATGGTGGACATAGACATAATGCGACGGTTCGATCGCTTAAAAAAAGTTTGCGCACCTTGGACCGGAGACAGCGAGCACCAAAAGGCGAAAACGAAAACGGACTGGGAACGATTTGCCCACCAGACCTGCGTGGATCTTCTGGAGGATATGAGGGATAGGGCAGCCGTGTCTGGCTCCTCTCAACCATCATCCCCAGGTACTGTTCGAAAACCTATTTTTCACTTTGGCGCGTCCTCCGTGTTCTTGATGGAACATCGCGTGTCCTCAGGTACGGATCCGGGAGCTGCGTTCGTCCGCACGCACCTCTGCAGCATCCTGAAAGAACCATCTGAAGCACCTCGCTTGCTTCGGGGGAACGATACGGACCGTGGGGAACTCGTTGCTTTCAATCTCGCCGCCGAGATTACGGAGGCCCCAAACTATGTTTTGTGTGTTGTTGCTCACACAATAGAGGAAAACGAGAAGGTCATGGTCCGATATTTAGATTCTACGGGGTCAAGACACAGTCTTCTGGAGGTTGCTTTAGACGTGCAGAGCGACGTACACTACATCGTGCAGCCTGAAGGTCGCGAGGCTTTCAATCTGGGGCAGGGGATGTTGAGCCTGCTTCAGGATGCCCACAGTCGAAAGTTGGATGAGTCTGAACGGCAGGAACTTGACAGGTATTTCGACGAAATGACTTACGAGGACGCGGAGTTTGCGGTATATATGGGGCAACAGTTGCCTGCCGGGTCGGCCTTCAGAGAAGTGGCGCTCATGACGAACGAGGAGATCGACACTGTGCACGATGGGTTACCGTATGGCTCGGGGAAACCAGAAACACCAGCTGCACCAACATTTATCCAATCAGCAACAGGGCATAATTGGGATCCGCACGGTAGGAGCCTTTATCGGATAAAGCTGCTGCAGAAGAAGTACGAGCTTCTGCAGGACGGCGGTGACAACAGCGGACAGGGCAGCGCACATGCAAGCGAAACTACAGCCGTTGACGATCTCCGAACAGTCGCTGAATTGGGATCCCGGCGTCGCGACAGCCTTGCACCCACTGACGTCTCGGATTTCGCTAAGACAGCGTCTGCAGCCTTGGACCAGGGGGACTTGGGGGAGACGGCGGTGTCCTCTGGCGAAGGCAGTGGTCCTACGTTGTTGAATCAGGTACCAGATGTCGTGGACCTCCCGGGCTTCATGTTGACCGGGGTTGGACGAGGAGACCGATCAAGGGTGGGATCCCGTAGCGCTGGCACAAATGGTACTTCAAGACAACCCCCTTGCCAGCGAAGAACACGAGACGAGGGGTGCGGTGCCTGACCAGCGCATGCAGGTGATTGAAAATTGGACGTTGCAGGCGGCATACACCTACGCTGACCTGGTCCTGATGTTGCAGAACAGTGGCTGTGAAATCAGCGCGCCATTTGATTTTAACCAGACTCATACCCCGGAGATGATAGAAGTGCTTAAAGGTTCTGCAGCCTGCACGGACGCCACCGACCCTTCGACCTGGGAGCCCAAAAGCGATAAGGAGCCGGAGCCGCAACGATGGGGTTTCTTCTGTCCTTCAAGCTGAAGAACAAAAGGCTGCAACCCGAGTTGGCGTTCGTTTCGACGGTGAAGACCATGTTGTACGAGATGCCAAAGGACTGTCCTTACGCGGACGCCATCCTTATATTGCATCCCCGACACGAATGCGAAGTTTTGGGTACTGTTCAAGAGGCACTATTTTTTTGTATCGAAAAGTTCCAGGAGGTGGAGGGTATTACGAGGATTGCACTGCCAGCAGGCCATGGTCCTATAGATAAGCTTCAAACCTCGATAGCAGCCGAGACGAAGACCAGCCCGAAATACCTCGACGCGCGTCTTTCCGAGGAAATGGGGAACAGCGGGGTGATTGTCAGTTATCAGAAGTTTGTTCCTGAGCAGCAGGTAAACAAGATACTGAACAAGAGCGGCATACTGGAGGGAAAGTCGATCATCCCAGCCTTCAAGGCTTCTCTGAAGTGCGAGCGGAACCTGGAGTTCCGGTTTGAAGTGGTGCAAGGGATGAGGGTGACCACCACCATGCACAAGGAGTTTGCAGGTGTCCACAGGTTCGTTTGCCTGACCATGAACCTGTCACTGACCCAACTTCATTTGTAACACATTCGTTTGTAGTACATAGTCAAGATATATGAATAAGGAGGTTGTTGGTGCCCACGCACAGGTTCGTTTGCATGACATGGGTTGGCCAGTGGCACGCCACTTACATGGCGATAGACGGCAATCACCCCAAGCAGGGCGACGTTACTTGCACGATGTTCCAGGCTCCCGCTGTGTATGAGCGGAAGCTGGAGATGAAGCGAAAGGAGAAGTATGCCGGCGACTACCCGCACGTGCGAATAACAAAGAAGAGTGGCGCGAAGGCTTCTCTGACAGGCGTCGTCACGCGCCTGGTGGAAGACAGGAAAGATGGGCAGATAACTCCTTCTGAAATTCAGAAGGAGAACGAGCACTACAGGTTGTTCAATAAGGTCCTGGGGATGTTCTGGAAGAAGATCGAGGAAGCAGAGAAGCTGGGCAAAGAGACTGGTGGGAAGTTTGAGGCTAGGAAGTGGTGCTTGGCGGGCAGCGTTTTCAATAAAAACGCCCCTGCGCGAGTAGTGGGGAAGATCATCTTAGGCAACAAGGGCCAAACCGCCGTGTATGAGGATTTCCCGAAGGCGCCTTCCACCCAGAAGACCACGACCCCTATCCCAGGCGGGAAGGGCAAAGCCCCGGTAGTGCGTGTACCTATGGATCTTGCCGAAGAGGATGACAGCAGCGACGAAGACATGGGCGACGTCGGACGGCGAGGGGGGAAGAAGCAGCCTCCGCCGGAAGCAGTTGTCATGCATGTGGCTAAGCAGGTGAGTACGGAGTTTTGCTTGAGTTACAATCGTCTGTTTTTTTTGTTACAGCTTGGTACGTACTGACCGATGTTTTGTTACGCATGGACGGACCTCCGCAGAACGTGAAAGAGGGGGAGTTGAGGCGTGCCTTGCTCGCGGTGTCGGTGAACGACGAGACGCGGAGGCTGCAGAGCGTCGGTGACAAGCGGAAACGTGAAGAAAGCGAGCGGGACCTTAATGAGCTGAAGAAGGCCAAGGAAGCAGTGGAGGCCGAGAAGAAGAAGGCGGATGAGACACTGGCGAGCCTTCGAGAAGAGATGCAGAAGAAGGTGGAGGATGAACGTCTGCGTGGGAAAAACAGCTGGCTTCGGCCCTGTCTGCCGAGCGAGACGAAAGCCGTAAGACAGTGGAGCTCCTTACGACGAAGCACGCTGAAGCCCTGCAGATGCAGATGGCCGAGGGGAAGCAACGGGAGGAGACTCGTGCCAAGGAGCACCAGACAACATTGGGTTCATTCTGGTCAGGGCAGCAGGTCTTGCTGGAGGAGAACACGAAGGCGCAACAGGCTTTGCTGGAGGAGAACACGAAGGCGCTTACTTCTCGGGACTCGCTTTTGAAGGAGGCAACGGAGTCTTTCCAAAGGACCACTGCCGAGACTGCGAAAATGGCCCACGAAGCCCAGGCGAAGATGCTCGAAAATAATGCACTGGCCCAACAGAGGATGCTAGACAAGAACGCGGACACCTTGAAGGAGATTAACAATCACCACGCCTCGGAGGCTGCAGCGATGAGGGAGATCCTGAAGACAGCCGTGCAGGTAGGAGCTAGTTGTTACGTTCAAGTTGTTTGTGTTTATTGTGGAGGAGGGAACTCTGGCTTGAGGTCCAGATTGAAAGACACGGAACTTGTAACTGGTGTGGGGGGGGGCGGTTGGTACGTCACCGGTAACAGGCAGTAACAGCAGCAGGCCCGTTCGCCCAAATGTTCCAACTGGGCGGAGGAGGCTTTTACCCGGGAGCGCCAGCGCTCGGCGCAGTAGGAGGGTCACCTGCTTTAACGACGCCAACGGGCTCCAAAGTCCCGGGAGCCTCTCCTCCATCACGACCGGCGATGTTCGCTTCTCCACCACGACCAGGTCCGCAGTGGCCAGGTCAGTTCGACCTCACCCCGGCGGCGAAAGCTGACGCTGAGAAGATAGGAGAAAGCCTCTGGACAGACTTGAAGTGCGAGGACACGGACAAGAAACGGTCGGCGATCGCACGGTACAACGGGTACAAGGAGCTCGCCCAGCACCTGGAAGTGTCTGAACAAGTTCTGCGCGCCAAGGTGATTGTGCAAACGTTTGACCTGTACATGTCTGTTAGCAAATAGGTAGGTATGCTTAATAAGCCAGCCAGCAAACGAACTGAGAGATCGCACCTGCACTGCCATCGTATATACCGGCCTGTACAATGAATAATACCGCGCCCGCAAGAAAACCCCTAACCCTGGGTGCTTTGACTGTTCAAATAAAGACTGTATATTTTCATAGCACCAACGTCTTATCTGGTAGCATTCTTCGTGCCTTTTGTCGGTTTTTGTTGTTTTTTGTGCTACGCACACAGTTACAGTCTCGTGCAGACCTACACCCCCTAGATTTAAGGTTGGTGCCACCGCTTTTAACATTAAAGCCTCCCATTCTCGGGGTGTATGTAAGATATGAACAAAAGTTTCTTCAGACTCACTTTGTTTGGAATGACTTTGACGTATCCAATATGAAAACATCGTCATTATCACCACTTTCAACAAATGGCGCTTGAGCACCACCCGAATCACGGTGACAAATCGCCTGGAAACCCCAAATTTCGGGCTATACTCTAAAATTTCAAATTTTTGAATAACGTATCATTATCTACTCTCCAAATGCTATCTAGTCATATAAAAAAACCTCGTTATCATAACTTCCGCCGATTGACACCTGAGCACCGCCCGAAACGGGGCGAAAAATCGCCTGGAAACCCCAAATTTCGGGCTATACCCTAAAATTTCAAATTTTGAAATAACGTATCATTATCTACTCTCCTAATGCTATCTAGTCATATAAAAAAAACCTCGTTATCATAACTTCCGCCGATTGACACCTGAGCACCGCCCGAAACGGGGCGAAAAATCGCCTGGAAACCCCAAATTTCGGGCTATACCCTAAAATTTCAAATTTTGAAATAACGTATCATTATCTACTCTCCAAATGCTATCTAGTCATATAAAAAAAACCTCGTTATCATAACTTCCGCCGATTGACACCTGAGCACAGCCCGAAACGGGGCGAAAAATCGCCTGGAAACCCCAAATTTCGGGCTATACCCTAAAATTTCAAATTTTGAAATAACGTGTCATTATCTACTCTCCAAATGCTATCTAGTCATATAAAAAAAACCTCGTTATCATAACTTTTTAAAAAATGAGAATATAATGAGACACCCGCGTGTCTCATTTTTGCGATATCGTCGTTAATCGTCGCCGCGGATTCGGCGGGTTTCGCATGGGCGACGACAGGTGGTTCGGGTTCAGGCTGTGTTTCTAGCTCTGCCAACTCTCGCTTCAGTTTAGCAAGTTGCAGCTTTGCTTTCACGTCAGCGATCTCCCGCAGTATTTCCTGACTTGCTGTCACGACCTCCGCCTGTGACACCAGTTCCATCAGGCCTGCCGCCCCCTCCTCCCTGCCGACGCTCACCCCGTCCACCGACCTGGTTTCCTCCGATGGCGTGCCTTGCCACAGATGCAGGGGCTCCAACGGAGAAAACATATCCTCCTCCCACCCTGCCTCCTCCGTAGCAGTAGCAAGTGGGTGTTGGCAAGGTCTCTTGCGACCCCACCGGAACCGCACGGGGACCAACCTGCCTCTTGGATCTGGTTCTCGTGGTAGTTGCTGCTGCCTCATCCGCACTCCTCTTCGTCCCTGCCACCTTCCCTGCCTTGGCCTTCTTCCCTGCCTTCTGAGCAGCAGCAGCAGCTGCTGCCTCCTTCGCTGCCTTCTCAGCAGCAGTTGCTGTTGCCTTCTTCTGAGCAGCCGCCGCTGCTGCCTTTGCCTCCGCTGCTGCCTTTGCCTTCGCCTGCTGCTCTGCCTTCTTCGCTGCAACCTTGGCTGCCTCCGCTGCTGCTTTCTTGGTCGCTGCAGCCTTCTTTGTGGCTGCCTCCTTCGCCGCCGCCTGCTGCCTCGCCACCTCCTCCCGCTTTCTGGCCGCATTCTTGGCCTCCGCCGCTGCACCTGTTTTCGGGACAGCATCCGCTGGCCCCCCATACACCGGCTTCAGCTCACCAGCCAGAAAGTCTTCTTCTTTCTTCCAGTGGTGATTGAAGCTGGCGACCTGCTCAAAAGTGCCCGCCTTGTGCGCCTCCTGAAAGCACTTGCAGGCTTCCAGCAGAAGATCAGCAGCCTCCTTCCTTGCCTCCTCCTCGATCATAATTTGCACCCTTTTTCCGCCTTTAGCCGTGAGGCTGCTCACTCGGAACAGCACCAAACGACGCTTTCCTGACTCCGCCCCCTCCAGACTCCACGGCCCATACACCCAGCAACCCACCCCGTTCTGCGGTTTCCCAGGTTTCACCGCGGGGCCCGCAATCCAGCACTTGCTCGGGTGCTTCTCGTGCGTCACCACCCTCCCAAACGCCATATCCCCCCGAAGACTATTCCGCAGGCTCACCTTCTCGTGGAGGGTCCAGCAGGCGATCGTGGGAGAATTACAATTTATCGCCACGCAGTAGTTCATCTCCTCATACAAAGCTCTAAAATAATATTTTGTCATCGGCGGATTAGGCAGCAGCTGTCGTGAGTCCAAGGCCTGTATCCGCGAGAGCGGACCGGACAAGGCCCGTACCGGAAACGTCACGTTCTCCGGCGGGTTCGCTCCCACCAAGTCGATGTAAAAGTGTACGGACCAGCGCGGCCACCCCGTGTGCTTGAACTCCGCCCCGCAATGCACCAACCTCCCATGAAACACCACCACACTCCTCGCATTCAAGAAGAGTGTTACCCCCGCCAACCCCCTGCCCTCATGGGATTCCCCCACCTTCACCTTGTGCGACCCAGGGTACACCACAAACTGATACTCCTCCGTGTACACCGTGAGCACTCCGTACTCCCCCTCGTCGTAGTGCCTCCCTTGCCGCTCCGCTCCGCCGTGCGTCATAAGGCATGTCCGTGCCATAATTCCAGAGCGCATTTCTAGGTCCCTGCTATCCACCTCCCCCAGCTTTCCCAGCACATCCCCCCCCCAACGCCTCCAACCGATTCATCAACCCTGTCTTCTCCTCCACGTCGACAATGAACCGGTGATCGTCCGGTGTCGAGTGAACCTTCACCCCTTTCTCGTTGCACTCCATGAAGTTCTGCTGCACTTTGTTCGTCTGGTACCCTTTGTGAAACTCCTTGTGCAGGCTGTCCAGGTCCGCTTCATCTTGCATATAAGCGACGAAATAGCCGGCTCTTTCCAGCTGCGCTTGCCAATCAGGAGGGTACAGCAGGGAAGGCTGTACCCTCGAAGCAGGATCCTCCTCCCCAGGCTCCTCTGCAGGTCCTGCCTTCATCGCCTCCCCTCCTGGCACCTGTGCAGCCTCCCCTCCTGCTGCCGCGATCGTCTCCCGCTGCCTCGTAAGCTGGCTCGGGTGCAGCCTCCCTCCTCGCTGCCGCATGCCTCGCCTCGCACAGGCCGGCCCTGTGCAGCCTCCTCCTGTTGCTGGCGAGCGCCTCCCCGGCTGCTCCTGGGCCGCTTTCCCGGTGGCAAAAGCCCCTCCTGCTGCCGCATGCCTCCCCGCTGCCCCTGCACAGGTGCCGGCACCTGTGCAGCCTCTCCTCCTGCTGCCGCATGCGCCTCCCCTGCTGCCTGCTGTGCTGGCTTTTGTGCAGCCTCCCCTCCTGCTGCCGCGATCGCCTCCCCTGCTGCCTGCTGTGCTGGCTTCTGTGCAGCCTCCCCTCCTGCTGCCGCATGCGCCTCCCCTGCTGCCTGCACAGGTGCTGGCACCTGTGCAGCCTCCCCTCCTGCTGCCGCATGCGCCTCCCCTGCTGCCTGCTGTGCTGGCTTTTGTGCAGCCTCCCCTCCTGCTGCCGCATTCGCCTCCCCTGCTGCCTGCTCTGCTGCCTCCTGTGCTTCCTCCTCTGACGCCTCCCCTTCTCCTATCGTCATGAAAAGCATAGGCATGGGGACCGCTCCTGCCTCCGCTGCCTCCCCTCCTGCTGCCACGATCGCCTCCCCTGCCGCCTGCTGTGCAGCATCCCCTCCCGCGATCGCCTCCCCTGCTGCCTCCTGTGCTGGCAAGGCCAATGAGCCGGAGGGCTGCTTGTCAAAAAACGTAGGTTGCGTTTTGTACAGCCCTTGAAACGGGCAGTTACAGTTGGACCGATGGCAAGAAGCCATATCGTTCATCTCCACCCCGATGCCAACCGCGTAACGGCCGTGAAACCCGCGTTTACAAATTCCGCAGGCGTGGCCCACAGGAAGGCCCTGCGCTGCACCCTTCCCGCAAAACAGGCAGTGCTCGCGGGTAATGTCCCCGCAGCGCTTGCATTCCCCTTTGTACTGCGGAGATTCCGTGCCGCAACCCTTGTGAAAAAAGCCCTGGCATAGAGTGCACTTCGTCGCCTGCACTTCGACCAGTGGTGCCTTTCCAATGTGCGGGCAATCGGGCACCACGCATCCTAGGCGAGGGGGGAACAGAGATTGCCTGCTCCGCCTGGGTTGCGCTTCCGCGCCGGAGGCTATTGAAAACGCTTTACTTCCACGACTGGCCATTTTTTCTCGATAAGTATTGAGAGTATAAGTATATAGAAGATTTTAGTAACTAGGTGTTACTAAACAAACTGAGAAACTTGTGAGCACTTTCGCCAAACCGTACTGTAACTAACTTGCAAAGCTTTGAAAATGCGCATGCGCTTCACCGGCCGCGAGATCAGGCCAGTCACAGGGAGACTTTGATCTCGCGGCCGGTGACATCTTCTGCGCCATTATACCATAATCTGATGTGTACAAAGAAAAATTTCACCGGCCGCGAGATCGGTCCAGTCACATCGGAGCTTAGATCTCGCGGCCGGTGACATCTTCTGCGCAATTATACACAATCTGATGTGTAAGAAGAAAAATTTTCACCGGCCGCGAGATCGATCCAGTCACAGGGAGACTTTGATCTCGCGGCCGGTGACATCTTCTGCGCAATTATACCATAATCTGATGTGTATGAAGAAAAGTTTCACCGGCCGCGAGATCAGTCCAGTCACATCGGAGCTTAGATCTCGCGGCCGGTGATGCGTGTATGCGTGAACTAGACCTGAACGGGCATAACACCGGACGCGAAAGTGCAAACTCGAAAGACTTAAACTCTCAAGTATCATGAAGTGCGACTATTGCAATAGGAGAGCAAGAGTGCACGTATGGTTTGGACCTGATTGCTATTTGTGCGATATTATACCGACTACCAGTACGCGCTCGCTTGTCTACCTTGCGCTTGGGATGTCTTGATGGAAGCAGAGGGCCTGGACGATTATAGGGGGGTGAATTGGGAACTGCTTTTTTAAAAACAAAGTCAGAGAGAGTACAGCAGCGGACCGCCCTACTACTGCAGTATGGAACTGATTTAGACTTTAAGGGGGGAACTAATTGCATAGGTTCCCACCTGTGGCTTTTGCCACACCCAACAGCTAGCGGGGACAATGTCTTCTCTTCGAGTGTTAGTTGACTTACTGCCGTTGTTGCAAAGCCTTGGCAAAGAGGCGCATGATTTCCCTGAGGTGTACCCGGTGGATGCAGCAGATGTAGAGCGTGGCGTGGAACTTGCTTCACGCATCACAGCCTTCGCTAAGTACTGGTTGGATGTGGCGCCCCCTGTGGCGCCCCCTGTGGCGCCCCCTGTGGCGCCCGCTGTGGCGCACGCTGTGGCGCCCGCTGTGGCATCCCCTAGACCGCCCGCTGTGGAATCGCGTATAGCGTCGCCTGCAGTTGGGACGACGCCAGTATCCACTGTTGCGAAACGGCGCGCTGCAGCAAGGCGACGTCAGGCGAACTCTCGCGCGAGGAAGCGGTTGCGAGTGGATATCCCTGATCGGGTCCCTGAAGAGGGGGGATCGGGCGCTACCGCTGCTATCGGTATCCCGCGGGGAAGCAAAAGTCACTCACTGGAACAAGAAGCTGCAGGGGGTATTTCAGAACGCGCGTGACGATTTGATACCAGGAGCGCTCGCGAACTATGTGCAAACGTTGGACAGCGGCATTCAAACAGCGGTGCGTGGTGGCATGCGTGCACCAGAGGATCGCGTGGGTATGGGCATAGTGAGCAGCTTACGTGCGGCCTTCGCCTCCCTCGCAAGCAGCCGCTGCAAACTAGACCGCGACATTCAACTGGCAGGAGCAGCGATGGCGTTTGGGGGAGGGGCGTCAGAAACAGTGCAAGAGGTCGCCGGAGTTTTAGGCATAAAAGTCGGTGTGGTAACCACAGGGCAGTTAGGGCACCGGAACTTGCAAGCTGGTATCGGCCTTGAGCTGGCAGGAAGGCGAGGAAGCGGGCTGCTGAAGGGCTTGGTGACTGAAGTGAAGAAGAAGGCAAAGGACGCCCCGAACGCCGAAGTGTTGCAGAAAATAAGGGACTTCTGGCTCAGCCCAGGGATAACGCGGGTGTCCACCTGCAAAAGGGATGTCATACAGGTTCGACGTGAAGACGGGAGAGTTGAAAAGGCCTCAAAGCAGTGGCTGGAAATGACGCAGCTGGAGGTGTTCAGAAGGTTCAAGAAGAAGGGACCTGATGTGAAGGTGGGCTTGAGGACTTTCGAGCAGAAGAAGCCGAAGGAAGTGCGCAGGCTTACCCGGAGGGACACGATATCCTGCTGCTGCAGATATCACGAGGACTTCCGGTTGGCATTGACAGCATACAACCGTGCGCATGAGGTATTGTGAAAGAACTAGCCGGGGTGAGTGGGCAAACCTGTCCATTTTTAAAGCCATATCCATACCATTGCTTTATGGCCCAACACACGATGAACATGTTCAACAAGTGCAAGGAGAATTTGCCCTTGGGCCATTGCCTCCTTCTTTTCGACTTCAGCGAGAACCATGCATTGAACATTCCACGGGCAATCCAATCCTTGCATTGGATTGTGAAGCAGGCCTCGCTACTATGCTGCGTGCTATGGCGGCATGCGGTAAAGGAGGTGGACGGGGTGGAGTCCACGGAGGAGAATCCTATCATTGTGAAGGATTACCTGTACCTTATGGGCAACGACATGCCCCATAGCCACCGTGCCATCCAGCACATGCGTAAACTCATCGTCAAGGAGTACTTTCAGAAAAGAGGTTTGCCCCTCCCAAAATTCATTCACGAGTGGGCGGATGGGAGTGCGGCGCAGAACAAATGCGGCACGGCCTTTGCGGATGTGGTGGAGAGCGGGCGCCCGATGGAATGGGTACGAGGGCTTGGCATACCGTGCCAACGAAACTTTTTTTGAGACATCCCACGCACGAGGCGAGCAAGATGCAATGGGAGTTGCGGTGAAGCATGAGGCTAGTTTGGCGGTAATGGCAACAACGGATAAGTGGTATGGAAAGATATTGAATGCAAGGGATTTGTATGAATTCTGCCTGGAGAGATTGCGGTTTGCGAAGGACCAAGGATCCAACCGGCGCTCGGCATTTGGGCAGCGGTTCTTCTTTTTGGTGGAGGATGGCGATGTCGACGAGTCGGGCCAGGGCTTCAAGACGGTGGATGGCACTTTGGCGTTGCACTCGGTGCGGGCGGGAGTTGGCCTAATGGTTAGGTTGAAGCGTGATCGTCCATGTTATTGCGATTATTGCTACGCACAATGTGAGCACCCGCAACCGGATAGTGAAGGGTGCCATTATAAGAGTCATGTGGATGAATGGGTGCCTTTCACGATGGTGGCGGAGGCGGTAGGGGAAGAGCGGCGAACGAGGATGCGTGCAGCGGAGCAGGCGCACGACGTGGCGCAAGTGGAGGTTTCACGAGGAAGCATCTTTGCACGCTCATCGGGGGGAGATGAGAACCACCAATATTATTTGGTGAAGGCGCTAGGTGGAGTGCATCAAGTGCTAGACGCGGACGGCATCAAAGACGACTACTACACACAGGGTGTGGGGGGGAGTGCAGGGGCAGGAGTGCATGCTACCCCTGGCGAGTTCGTTGTTGAAGGCAGATTTTTGGAATGGAGGGATGAAAGCACATGCACGGAGTACTTTGTAGACAATAGCAGAAAATGTTTGACGTACTCACATCATATAGTGTGTGTGGAAGTGGCTCTGAGGAAGCGCAAAGTAGGCGGGCAAGGACTACTTGATAGTACCGGAGGCGGAGCATCAACGTATCCTAGCTGCACTTGTGTAACTTAATCTTTGATGGGTTATAATGGTCCAATATGCTTGCAATCATAATGCGAAACCCCATAGGAATGCAACGGACATGGGTTGCTTGCAAATTCGATGTTATCCTTGACCTACATGTAGCACAAACCCCGAAACCCTGAAAATGGCCTGCTCAGGCCCCAGAAACGGCCATTTTGGCCCCCGGCGAGCACCCAAATTAAAATTTCTCATCATTTCTTCCACTAAGTAGTTCGTGATGGTCCTTGAAAGGTCCCACAAAGTTCAAACGCGCGATTCGGATACCTAACTGAAATCCTATAGCCCCGCGCACGCAAAATGGCCTGCTCAGGCCCCAGAAACGGCCATTTTGGCCCCCGGCGAGCACCCAAATTAAAATTTCTCATCATTTCTTCCACTAAGTAGTTCGTGATGGTCCTTGAAAGGTCCCACGAAGTTCAAACGCGCGATTCGGATACCTAACTGAAATCCTATAGCCCCGCGCACGCAAAATGGCCCGCTCAGGCCCCAGAAACGGCCATTTTGGCCCCCGGCGAGCACCCAAATTAAAAATTCTCATCATTTCTTCCACTAAGTAGTTCGTGATGGTCCTTGAAAGGTCCCACAAAGTTCAAACGCGCGATTCGGATACCTAACTGAAATCCTATAGCCCCGCGCACGCAAAATGGCCCGCTCAGGCCCCAGAAACGGCCATTTTGGCCCCCGGCGAGCACCCAAATAAAAATTTCTCATCATTTCTTCCACTAAGTAGTTCGTGATGGTCCTTGAAAGGTCCCACAAAGTTCAAACGCGCGATTCGGATACCTAACTGAAATCCTATAGCCCCGCGCACGCAAAATGGCCCGCTCAGGCCCCAGAAACGGCCATTTTGGCCCCCGGCGAGCACCCCAAACAAAAATTTCTCATCATTTCTTCCACTAAGTGACCCGTGATGGTCCTTGGAAGGTCCCACGAAGTTCAAACACGCGATTCGGACACCGACGGGAAATCCTATAGCCCCGCGCACTCAAAATGGCCTTTTCAAGCCAAAAACCATCGATTTTGGCCGCCGGCGAGCCGGAAAATATTTTTTTGGAATTTTTTTTCACTCCGAGTCTTACAATTGACCTTAAAAGGTCACACAACTCCAAAAAGTTGCAAATGTTGCATTATGCATGTGACCACTTTGTGACACTCGAGCTTTTTGCGACGGCTCAAGGTGGAGTTTTGTGTTACACAATGGTGTCTCACTTGTCTTCGAAATCATGGCGCTACTTTCGGATTTCTTTTTGAACAGACTTGGGATTCTATTCAACCCAGTGATTGCTCAAATTGAAGCTGTATAACATGGCCAATGATGGATGTGAGCATGGGGCAGTTGGCATACTGCCCGTCGCTGAAACTGCGACATGCTAAACATCCCATCTCCACCAAATGGTCCAACTCAAGATTCCTTAAGTATGAGGGCTATCGTCGATTTTGGAGCCTAGTCGTGGCACTAAAGCTACGAAATAAGTATATTATAACGTCGGATCGCCTCACCAGCGTTTATGACATCAAAAGTAAATCCATATATCGATTTTTCAAGACCTTTACATGCATGAGAAGTTGCCGTACTTGGACTCTACACATGGAACTTAAGTACGAAACCGCTCCCGATATTACTACAAAAAATGCTGAGAGGCCATTTTATCACACCCTTGGGTGTTATCGAATCCCAATACTGGCGGTAAAGACGTTCAAATGGCACAACGCACGACGACCACTTAGGATACATCCCAATAATGAAATTTGACATCATGCATGCCACCTCGTGGCCACATAGCGTGCCCTTTTAAGTCACCGCGCGCTTGGTACTTGTGACAGTACCAGAAAGTTTAATTAAATTTATGGCGTTACACCCCCCAAAAGCACAACGCACATACACATACCTAAAGTTCACGAGAGTACATTTCAGCATGAATAACAATTCAAAAGGGTCCTAAATGATTTTTCAAAACCTTCATGGGACTCATACACCCCATCTAGTGCCCATAATAAAGCATACATTTTGGTACTTGTGACAGTACCATACCACCGGGCAGTAGCCATTGAAGATGTGCTGAAGGCTGTTGTCGTTGCCAGCAGCATCTCTGGGTGCCCATGAACGACATCACCGACCGGTGGAGCCGCGTCGGCGCCCATGCTGACATCACCGAAGGCTGAAGCGGCCGACGGCACAGCCGCGGCACACACAAGGAAAAAAATGCAAACCGCGAGGGATGTTAGGGCGGAGTACCCAAACCCCAACGGCGGCCTGCCGCATCTCAAAGGCTGTCGCGGTGGCTGAAGACCCTCGTCGTCGTCCTCGGAGTCCTCCTCCGCCACGGAAACCGAGTCCACGGGTGCAACCGGTCCCATGCAATGCATCGCGAGGGACGGCTCGGGGCCAGTCAGGTCTAGCTCGACCGCAAACTTCTCCATGACGGACACGTCCGGCTCGTGGGCGTGCAGCGCGCCGACGGGGTACATCCCCTCGTCGGACACCACTGACTGCGGAGCGGTAGGCGGTGCTGTTGGCGGCGGCACAACCAGAGCGTCGGCATGGACCTTGTCGTGGACCTTGAAGTTGTTGATGTTGATAGCGCTACCACCAACCGCGCAGACCCCGAAGCGGGTGGCAGCACTCCAGATACTCGTCAATGGCGTCGGGTACCCGCTCCTCGGCGCCAGCGAAGGAGAAGGCGGAGACGGTGCCGTAGAGCGCCGGTTTGCCATCCGCAATGTAGCAGACGGCGTCGAAGCGAGCGGCGTCGTTGCTCTCCATGGCGCTCTGGAACAACGTGGCGAAGACATCGTGCTCGCTGTCCGTGATGCTGAAGCCGTGCGCGCCAACATGTCCACGTGGCCCGCCGTTCGGGCAGTCGCGGTGCCAGTGCTTCTCCGCCGTAGCGGAGCATGTGGGATTCGCGCACAAGGGAACGAACGTAGCTACCGGTAGGCTTGTGGAAAGCCACCTTTTTCGAAGTCCCCCCACGTCCATGTCGTGGGAAGTTCTGCGGGAAGTTGCCGTGCTCGGGGAGTGGCGTCGCACCGAAACGGGTACCGTCGCCATGCCCACTCCGACCGATGGCGTTCTTCTTGTCGGCGCGGGTCATGAAACCCTTCGTGTCGTCGATACGGCTGTTGAGGGACTTGATCTCCTTCCTCATGTCGTATACAGCTGGTCACGGAGCTCGGTGAAGATGGCCTTGAAGTCGCCCTCGTCGTGCTGTCCAGTCAGGGCGAGGGCGGAGTACTTCTGCGTAGCAGGCGGAACGTGCGAGTCGCCCCCGTGCTGGGCGTAGCATTCACGAGTCCATTGCTGAATGGTGGCCAAGGACTCTGCCGCACGCTGGTCGTGCAGCAGGAGCCGGTTGACAACCGGCGCAAAGAAGACCGGGTCGAGGGACTTGATGTATAGGGACTTGACCTCCATGTCGTCGAGGGTGCTCTTCCGCCGAGCCGACCGAAGAGCGGCGTTGAAGGCGGCGATAGTCCGCGACGGGTCGTGCTTGGTGATCTTGATGGCCAGAAGGTCTGCGATGCCCTGGAAGGGTCCGCCGGAATCCAGAAGCATCTTGGCAATCGCCAGCAGCACCCGTTTCCCATCAAACGGGTGTGCCTCCGCCGAAGACTCCATCCAGTCCGCCGCGGGTGACACCGGAGCGACAATGTACTCGAGCGTCGAAAACAGCAGCCTGTTCGCCTCAGAGCGAACAGATAAGGTGGCATCCTCCAGGTCGAACAGAGAAGAAAATGCGGCCTCCTCAGTGACGAAAATGTCCCGTAACGCCAGAACCAGACGGGCGAAAACGGAGCTGACGTCCGATTCCGTTCCAGTAAAGCGTGCGTCCAGTCTTGTCCTCGTATACTGTACCTTCTTGATGACGAGCTTGGCGGCCCGCTCGTCGAAGGATTCTTTCGCCAAACGTCGTACCTCGTCGAGGGACTTCGCCCCTGCCGATTCAGCAGCTGGCGCAGCCGCAACCGTAGGGGTGGCTGGCGTAGTCGCATGTCTGGCTGCGGCATCGTCGAAAATTGTAGCTAGGGAGCGGCGCGCGGCCGCGGTGTGAGATCTAGTAAAAGCTGTCATGATGAAGTGACTATAGTGAGAGGGTGAGGTAAACAATGCTAGGCGAGGCGAACGGTGTGGGCGACGGCTTGCGAGTCTCGGCGGGTCGTCGCGGAGTGATGGGGAAACAGCAAATAATACGAGGTCGTGTGGAACGAAAGGACGTGATCAATGTCGGGCGGTGTACCGGAGACCAGAAACAACAAAATCCAGCCCAACGATACTGGATGCACGTAAAATAAATGCTAATAACGCGCGCCCCACTCAGAGATAGAATAGATGGACGGAGAGTCGCCCGGCCGGCCGGCCGGCCACTTTTTCGGCCGCGACGCAGGATTAGGGTCTCCATACTTAAGCCCACACGGCCCTAAACGGCTGTCGCAAACGCGTGCACATGATGGGACAAATACTGCTAGTCCTGAGCAACCTCAACACTCGCGCGTATATATCCAACTTGTTCTTAACATACAGTACACATGAGTCGGTAATAGTCCAGGCATACTCCAACATAGCACACGATCATAGAGCTACAAACTTTTTGAAATTCTGATATTCTGAAATCACGTGCCAAGCTCTTATATACAAGCCCAAATTTCTAACATCTGTAAAAAGATAAAAACAGCAGTATAATATATTCATCAAAAGATCAACAGAATAACCAAAAGTACGAATTATTGTACAAAACTGTGAGCAGAACTGTCTTAGCGGTCTAGCACTGGCACGCGAACAGCCACCTAGCACTTGCGAAGGCAAAACAATAATGAGTCCACTAGTCCTGACCTGCGGTCAGAGCTTACTTATATCTCAAGTCATTGTCACATCTGCAAAAACTGCAACAGGCTTCCGCCCTGAAATATTCATCTGCCAATAGAAAGTTACTATTCTATGCCAGCTTTAATAATGTTACCGTTTACCGTCTTCTGATCGACACGTCAGTGGCAAACTTGTAACTGTCATATCCTCTTATCACTTCGTGGTCACCTGGCGATGACCATATCTTCTTCACCAAGTCTGTTTCTCTCGAGCAGTCATCCCGCGCGAGATCTGTCATACTCGTCATATCTGTCACGCCTGTCACTAGCTGGACAAACCCGGCACATGTACCATGGGAAGCCGGCGTTTGTTACAGTTGTCGCAAACGCGTGCACATGATGGGACAAATACTGCTAGTCCTGAGTAACCTCAACACTCGCGCGTATATATCCAACTTGTTCTTAACATACACATGAGTCGGTAATAATCCAGGCATACTCCAACATAGCACACGATCATAGAGCTACAAAATTTTTGAAATTCTGATATTCTGAAATCACGTGCCAAGCTCTTATATACAAGCCCAAATTTCTAACATCCCCCATCTGTAGCTGCTGCCTGCAGTAGCACAGACTTAGATGTGGGCTTGTTCAGCATATTGAGTCGTATCCCCATCTGCCATGAACTTGCCCAAACTGAAGGTAAACATGCCAATGCCCTCACCTTCTCCACCGTGTAACATCTTGGCTCTCACCAAAGGATTCTTAAATACCAAGACCCACATACACCTGCGGCCAATAGGTCCATGCTCCAAGTGTCCAATCACATGCAGGCGTCCAGACTGACTTAGTCGCCTGAAGTACGCCGCTCTGCTCTTGGTCATGTCCGTCAGATAATAAGAGGGAACATGCACGCATGCTACCACCCGACTGGCCATAACTGCCAATGGAAATGCGATATCCAATGCGGCAAACCAAGGAGAGGTCACCACTGCGTCGCAGACACCATACTTCTCCTTCCATATGCGATAGTTACCTGGCTGAAGTGAATCACGCGCCTTAGACCAACCCAGCTGAGGGTTCCAGTCATTGTTCATAAACCTCAGCTGTGGCCACTGCTCCACCATCACCTCACTGATGACCCCAGTACCTGCCCATGGGTCCCACACGCCATCGATGGACTTCCAGTCCACCTCTGTCGCCAGGCGTCTCACCTCGGAAGGCACCGTAATGACAAGCTCAAGCCCCCACTGTAGCGCGCTGGCCTCGCGCACCTGTGCTCTAGTCATGTGCCTTAATTCTCCTCGCTTCTCAATTTCTTCTTCCGCCAAGGCAGGCACTAGAGGTGCATCCCTCAATTGCCTCGCCATCGCTTTCTGCTCCCGATATTTCTTGCTCAACACGGTGCGGTGTCCTTCATTCCAATGCCCAGGCATGAAGATTTTCACGGCCTCTGAGAGCTTGTCTTGCCTGCCCCAGTCCACCTGGTCTGGCATGTAAAGGAATAGGACAATAGGTCCTTCTCTTCCAACACCACTTCCCTTGACGAGATAGCCTGCCATGGCTGGAACTTGTCTTCCTTCACCACACGACGGGGACCCACGTCCGCTGGCAGCAGGCGCATGTCTGGGGACAGCTTCTTCTCGTTCAACTGCTGCTCCTTCATCCCCGATCTGTCCTCCAAGACGCAAGAGACCTTAGTCTCCTGGGCCTGCACCTCGGCGTTGGCAGCTTGCATCCTCGTGCCTGAGCACCTAGGACACAGCCACTAGCCTTCTGGCACCTCGGACAGCGCTGGGGTAAGACACCACAAATGGTACCCCTTGTTGCACGTGTCGCACAACAACATTTCTGCTTCTCCATCAGCCTTCCTGCACACCTCACACGCAAGATGTCTGCTGGGCACGGCTGCACTGCAGTCGTACTGATCCTTCACCTGTAGGTGACACGGTGCAATACTCTGCACAGTGCTCTTCTCTTTCATCTTCAGCGGGAAATTAGTCAAATTCGCTTTTGAAGACAGTTCTGAAAAGCTCTTAATCAGCCGCATGCAACCAGTTACTCGATCGCAGCTAAATTATTTCAATGCTCGAAGTATTTACCGAGACGTACTCGATTTCAACTACAAAATAACGCGTTACGCGTAGGGCAGTCATAAAATAGTGTTACATCGCCCTAACGGTAACAAGTAGCCCTAACAACATGTATAGTACTTGGTGAGATTGTTACTTGAGGTCTAGGGTCAGCATTAGGGCTTCAACTCGTCAAAACAACACGCGAGTCCATTAAACGTTTCGTTGAAATTCACGTCGTTGATACTTCGTGTCATCCAATTTGAACGCCATCATGCAACCCGCCTTGAACGAACCTTTCCGACACTAATTTCAAAAATGCATTCAGGCAAGAATTCACGTAGTTATCGCGAGAAACGTGCAGTTTTCAAATACCAAAAATTCCGTCCGCCGTTTAGGGGTTAAGTTTGTAACGCGATAAACTATATTTTATACATATTTTCCCATACTTAACAATGACGCGCGATGACCGATGACATATGACACCCTGTCAACGTCATACACTGACTCCCCCCCCTCCCCCCTCCTAACCAGGGACTCAGGGGGTACGACCCAGTCGTATACGAGTGTCAAACGTGCGGCAGGGAGACGAACCTAACGCGAGCTTGGCAATCGTATACGATTGTCAAACGTGAGTCGAAGACGAACCTAACGCAAAAGCGAGTCGTATGCGATTGCCACACGTGAGTAAGGGGGGGTCGGACCTAGCGCCTATTTATGAAAGTTGAATAGCGTGTTCTCGAAGGCCAAAGCCCCCAAACGGGGTTTTTTAATTCAACACCCTATTATATCAGAAACCCCTCGCACTGTTGATGGAGCTGATCCAGTGCCACATGCTCGGTGACAATCCGGGCAAGGTGGATGAGAACGGCCATCCACTCAACTGGATTCTCGACGTTTGCTGCGGCGTCGGCTCGACGTCCATGGCCGCCATGAGGTGTGGTATGAACGCGATCGGCTTCGACCACGACCAGTACATGGCCAGCTCTGCGCAGCAACGGCTGATCAATTTCCACGCCGAGCCCGATCAGGATGCCGAGACGAAGCCAAAACAGAAGAGTGAACCGACGACGAAGGGGAAGGAAGCAGCCACTGTTGAGTCGGATGAGGACGAAGCACAAGTAGAACAGGCCGAAGAAAGTGATGAATAAAATAGTAGAATTTGTCGACCGCCCCGACTGATAGCATCAGTCATGCCTCGACGGTATAGGGTGAAAAGTACTCTGCTCGTAAACATTTGAATAAAGAATGATACATGTATGCACATTTCGGTGTTTTCATTGTACGCATACCGCACTTTTTTTCTAGCTTGTTGCCTTTATGTATCCCTATTTCGCGCATAAATATCACTAAATCCTGATTTTATGAAATATATATAAATCCAAAAATGACATATGATAATGTCATTTTCATCGAATAGTGTGTTACGGTGGAGGAGTGGTCTGCGGTGCACGACTACTACTGCACGGCGGTGGCCTAAGTATGACAATGGCGCCAACCTGCAAGTGAAGTTGCCTGCGGTGCTCCTCGACTTTGCCATTTTTCATGCGGAGTTCGACGCGCACGCTTTCAACTCCCTGATCATCCCGAAATTCTGCGAGTGCCGGGTGCCCGATGTGCGAGAAGGGACTGCTTTGGAGGACCTCGACCGGGGAAGAAATGTCCATGTCCAACCTGCCGAAGTTGCTCAGCATGCGCGACACGGTCCCGCCGGGTTTACAAGTGGACTGAAATGCGGAGCCACGACAAGCCGGTGAGTGGGGCACACCTCCCACAGCCAGCTGCCTTGGATGGGTTGTGACAATCATGCCGATGCCTGCAATGAGCAACATGAGGATGCATTTCGAATCTTGCGCCCTGTGCACGCAGGTGTATCTGGTGACGCGTAGCTTGGATTGCAACGCTGGCGATACCCTAAGCTGCTGGCTGACCAGTGTTCCCGAACCAGAAGCTTCAAAGCATGCACATACGACTTGTACCGCAGAGGAAACGCGCAAGCATGCAAGCCTCTGGCATGAAAGCTTAGGATGTCAACCACAAACACCAGCTTCCGATTAATGCAGATTGTAGGCTATGCGAAGTGAAAGAGCGTATGTAGCTAGAACAGACAATTTTGAACTGTATTGTATCTTTGGAATAAATTAGTTTGTGTCCTCCGACGGAAACACGCGGTAACTAAGCACGCATCACGCTGCACACGCCATGCGCCGAGCGACCGCCGCGTATCGATCGGGCGCTCACGCGAGGAGCAACGATGCATCTAACGAGGTGTCTGCCTTCATGATGCAGGTGCTGTCGGTGTCCCCCCCCCACTCCCCCTCAACGGATGTGCTGCGTGCAGGTCGGTGACACGCCGGAAGGGGTAGTTTGCGGCAGGTATGCGCGGTGATGGCTGAACTGGAGGACGCCGTCATCCTGCGCAAACTGCAAAGCCTGCATATTGGGGGCAAGTCACCCAAAGTGTCACGGTTTGCTGTGGACATCGGATGGATCCCAAGCAAGGTCACAGAGGAGTGCAGCACGATGGCGCAGAAGAGCGCAAAGATCCGTCAGCTGGCTGACAGATTGACAACTCTCGGGTGCATGATCGACAAGAGGATGCGGATAACCTACGCACCGCCGCATGTGGGCCCCAGAGAGCTAGCAGGTGGGGGGGCGAGCCCGGTGGACGGCGCGCGGGGGAAACGGCGAGCCGGGGGGGAAGCCGTCACGTGCCAAACGGCGCAGCTCCCAACCGCGTGTGATAACCGGCACGTGACCGACGCCCGCCTACTGGAGTTGGCGCAACGCGCTTACCGTGACATCAAGCGCCCAAGCATTCGCTCCCTCTTCACCCCCGACGACTTGTGCACGCTGGGCATACCTGATCAGGTAGGGCGCGCCGGAAAGGATTACAAGGGAAGGATTGACGTGCTCATAGGCCGCATGCAATCTCTGGGAGTTCAGTTTGATCAAAGGCACCGGGTCATTGCCATCTCCGCTGGCCACCAGATGGAGGCGGCCCCAGTGTTTGCGGAAACAGCGGATGATGATTCTCAGCAGGCGAGGATACCCAACAAGAGAATGCGGTATACCCTGGTGGGAGGAGCCGGCGCAGATGGGAATGATACGAACCACGACCTGGCGGACGCACGGGCCGTGGGATATATGGGGAATGAGCCATAGCGAGGAAGGGGGGTCGTCAGATGCCCCCACCCCAACCGAAAATGCATACTGGGAGGAGGTGGCGGATTTGCCGGACATCCCGGAAGAAAACATCGTAGAGGAGACGGACGAAGGTGGTGATGCGGAGGCGGACCTCCTCTCCATCCCGGACTTTCTTTACGATGTACGCCCTGCCGCACCTTGCACACTGGCGGAACACTCACTGCCCTGCTTGGACCGGACGTGGAAACAACTGTGCGTCTTTCTGATGCATCATGCAGTGCGTATTGTAATATGTACGTCATGCAGCATGCGCAGGAGCAGGCGGCGCACGCAGAATATGCACAGGACCTAAGCCAGGAGGGGACGGCCACTCGCAGGAAGTAGCTGCAAAGGCGGGCATGGAAATCGAGGTGGAAGAGGCGGCCGCCTTGCTGCTGGCTCAACACGCAGAGGTGACGGTGTACGCGCCGGTGCCGGCGAAAGAGGTGACGGTGGACCCTCCGGAGGCAGGGAAAGCGGTGACGGTGGACGCGCCGGAGCCAGCGAAAGTGGAGACATTGGACGCGCCAGAGTCGGCCGAACTCAGTCCCAAAAAGATGGATCCGCTTCTAACGCATGGGCAGGCGAGCCCCCACGGAGTGACGCTGCAGGAAGCTGTGTGGTATTTGCTGGACATGAAACGGCGGCAGCAGTGGACAGACGCGCACTTCAACACGTTCATGAAAATCTTGAAGATGCTGCTGGGTGGAGCAAACACCAATTTACCGGGGTCGCTCTGGCACATGCTACGCCTGATTGGTGCCGAGACCGTGTGGGACTACGCAGTGCATGTGTGTCCGAAGTATGAATCACAGAACGTTTCCAGCAGAGGCCATGGCAAAGCTAGGTAGCATAGCAGTTTTTATTTATCCACAGATATGGTACCCGCATGTATGCGTATCTGTGCAAGGGTATGATTTTGTACAAGGCTCACTACACCTTTAGCAAGGAAGGATCAATTTCCTGCTTCTATGCAACATAATGACAAAACATTAAGAGCAAGGTATATAGATTATCGACATGTATTAGTATATATATTACAAGAAGTAAGGGCACTAGGCTTAATATAATGTTAGCCTTCATAGGCAGCTATCATGTCTGCTGCATTGGTCAGCTCTGTGGCTTTGACCCAGGTGTGATGTTCAGGGCCGTAGCCTGCATATCGCACTAAATAGTACTTGACACCTCTAGTGATCTTATCTGAGAGTATGTGTGATATCTCAAACAGTGGTTGCCCTTCTTCGGTGATCATCTGTGGCAGAGGCAAAGGTGCTTGAATTGAGTCATTATACAGCTCTATTCTGGATACAGGCTGTACCGGATGGATACGAATATCGAGATCCCCGAAATCTAACTCATAAGCACGTCCATGGCTGAGCGCTTTAGATATGATAAACGGCCCAATATATGGCTGCTTAAAGTGTCTGCCTGCCTCTGCCAAACCAGTCCATTGGATAAACTCGGTCCGTAGAAGAACTTTTTGCCCTACTGCATATTGCCGGGGCATGTGAGTCTTATTGAATCTGGCTTGGCTAATCTCTGCTGCTCGGGAAATGTTATCTACCGCGTTGGCATGTACAGCCGAGTACTGGTCAAAATGATCTCGAATAGCATTCTGTATTGGAACAGGAGCTTCTGGCAGAATAGTGATTGCCAGATCATGAGGCGAAAGTGGCTGCGTCATCGAGTCGAGATAAAATGGTGAATAGCCAGTAGTTGCAGAAACTGTGTTGTTAATTGCAAACTCCACCAGAGGCAACTTGTCCTCCCACGAATTGGCTGAAGTATCGTTGCAACAACACCTGAGGAGAAAAATACTATCTAATCAGTTTATAAACCAGAGGATGGTGAATCATGCATCAAACATAATGAAAAATACCTGAGGATGTCCTCAATGAAGGCATGGCTCCTTTCATTATTGCTTGCATTCGACTGTGGATGGTGTGAAGACGTCATAGACAATCTCGTACCAGTAGATTTCCACAGTGTTCGCCAGAATGTAGAAGTTGTTGTTGCTCCAGCAATAGTGTGGGACGCATGGACAGTGCTCAACAGTGACCAACTGTTATTTGAGCACTGTATACTGCCTTCGGGTCTGGAGATATCGCCATCCAGCCCTTCAGCAGGTTGTGTGATCCTGTCCCATATCTATCGCCATCACTTGACATCCAACACGCACATGTGTTTGTTGGATGGTATCTATGTATAATGTATTGATATAATACTTGATTATTACACTTAGGTGTCAGTGTAATTTCAATGTACATAATGATACCAGTGACTTGATCATTACACTTAGGAGTCAGTGTAATGTCATTATTATACACAATGATGTCAGTGATTATAACAATACATATGTCACTGCATAGGTACTTTCTGATTAGTACACTATGTGTGTGTGTGTGTGTGTGATAAGTGCTACACACACTTATGTATAGGTACTTGCTTATTTAATACACTATACCAAATTGATCTATCACATGAGATGATCTGTATACCACTAACAGCATGTAGCTAACATGATATATATATCAACTTGGTTAGTGTATGTAATCCTGCATATCTCATCTGTGAATGATGAGTTGCTTGGTTTATTTCACACATGAGTCTGGTGAGCATTCCTTTCATTGATCAACAGTAGAACAGTATACCCATCCCAAATCCTACGTCAGGGTATACTGAGCTAATTACCGTGTCTTAAGATCATGATTGGCACCTTTTCCAAGTGGGTTCGTTTATAGTTTAGTCATGCACAGCAGGTATGCTATGTGATATTTATTGCAACATCTGATGCACTGTTATATATGACTATACATGCCAACTGCTATCGTGATCAAGTTGGCTCCATATATGTATGCATATGTCAATGTATAACATGGTGGAATCAAACTGCATGGTATAGTTGCATGGTATAATGATGCATGGTACATCTTGCTGCATGCACTTGGTATATACTGAATGGATAGTATATGCTGCAAGTGTGCGTGTGTGTGTGTGATATGGCTACACACACAACATATAGTACACAGACATGTGATTGCACAGCGTCCATATTTATCTGATGTCATCTTGTATGTGTGTGTGTGTGTGTGTGATTACACACACAGCATATAGTGCACACACATATGATTGCAAACTTGTATGTAAATCTGCCAGTGAATGGATAAACATCATCTCTTATGTGCAAGCATCACAGATATTAAGTAGCATGCTGCATATATGTATACCATCATCGCGCATCATCTGTTCATGATGAATCTAGCAGGTGTATGTATATCCTGTCAAGCAAAATCATCATGCGCGCGTAGACGAGTGATTTTTGCAACCATTTGAAATGACGAGATTTTGATGCGTACACTGCACTGAAAATTAGTGCGAGTAGCGACGTTTATCAAAGTCGCTGATGTGTGCGCTGCGAATGGTGAACATATCTCTGTCGCAGGTATGTATGGCATATGATACGAATGCCATTTCGCGTACGGAACATACACTGATGATGATTTGTTCATCCGCGCGTCAGTATGTCGCATATCGTACAAATTTGCGAATGATAGCAGCGTATATGTATGCGATTTGTATGCTGTGTGCACACCTTATCGCGCTGTTATACTCTGACGGCGATTATGCGAGCGTAAGCGTTAGCGACGGTATCTCCAGCGCACTTCGTCCGCTGTTTATTCCGCAGCGAGTGTAGTTATGCGATATATGTCTTATATGTGCGACTGCGGGCGCCTGTATGTATACGCGATCCGCGAACCTGTTGCACACAAGAATACAATATATCTCTATTTGCTGCACTGCACATTTAGGTCCTCGTTCGTCGCGTGGACGATTAGAATACCACTCTTAATGCCTATTCTAAAAATATTACGGTGGGTATACCCACCGTAACGCCAAACTTTGCAAGCTCGTACCGACTGCACAAGTAGGTTGCGGGGGTTAAACATATGGATTTTTTGTGACCCAAGAGGTTGATTAAAGGACGGAAAACTTAATTTACACGACTCCGATAAGTTTTGGGCACATTACACAACCTTGAAGTTGGGGAAATAACGGTGGGTAGAAAACTTCGCTTACGGTGGGTATACCCATTCAACTCTATTTGCAGACTTCTGCAGCTTGGTATAACATCAATATACTTATTTTTTCGATATGTACTTTGATTTTGGTATATAACCGACGTACTTTTTGGTACAATATGTGCTGCCACCTCGCAGACCTCCGACACTTGCACATTCAAAATCAGGTACTATGCACACCAAATATACTACTGTAAGCTGATAGCCGACGACTTTGGCCAATGATTGTCGACCGAATAATAATCAGGGCTGCATCCCAAGAACTGCAGGGCTGCATCCCAAGAACTGCAGGGCTGCATCCCGAGAACTGCAGGGCTGCATCCCAAGAACTGCAGGGCTGCATCCCAAGAACTGCAGGGCTGCATCCCGAGAACTGCAGGGTTACATCCCTAACATTTTTACCCTGCATCAAATTGATATGGCAGGAGCGGGAATTGATCCTTCCTTGCTGAGGTGTAGTGAGCCTTGTACAAATCATACCCTTGCACAGATGCGCATACATGCGGGTACCATATCTGTGGATAATAAAAGCTGCTATACTGCCTTTGCCAGACCGTGGTCTGTCATTCGGATCTTATGGCCAATCATTCTGAACTGCCGGAATGTTCTGAGGTAGATGGAGTTGTGATCCCGAGTGGTGCTTGACACACATGACTAACACAAATTCACATTAGTGTGATTTGTCGGCAAACCACTGACCTGGCTTGCGGCAATAACGCAACACACTGGACCGAAAAAGGAGTTTGGCAGATCGGGTGAGGATTTAAAGTGGACTCATAGAGACCCTCCGATATCTCGTAAGCAGCGCCTTCTCCGCCTGCATTAAAACAAACCTCCATTCGGCCGTTGATCCACCATAGCAGTTCCAGAAGGGGAGGAAGGGCTGGGTGCACTACAGTATATCGCCGTGCACTATATGCATTATATCGTTCGTCAACTCGTCGATCGGCATGCGCATATCTCCCCGTAACGTAAACCTCGGACAAGAGATACCCTGAGCGTCACTCTGAAATACGAAACGCCAAGCAATCAGGGGGGCTACATCCTAAGAACTGTAGGGCTAAAAGCCTAAGGTGAGGGTTTAAAGCGGACTTAGTTCCCTCCGATATCCTAAAACACCTTGAGGGATGCCTCATCGGTGTAAGAAGACTGGCAAATTCAACAACAAAGACATAAAAGACATATACAAAAGGTATGCACCCTATATTGTGAGGTCACAACACTTCTAAGAGGGGAGATCTGTCAGGGATATGACCGATGACATATGTGTCATACATGTCATACATATCATACATGTCATGTCATGTCATGTCATGTCATGTCATGTCATGTCATGTCATGTCATGTCATGTCATGTCATGTCATGCCATGTCATGTCATGTCATGTCATGTCATGTCATGTCATGTCATGTCATGTCATGTCATGTCATGTCATGTCATGTCATGTCATGTCATGTCATGTCAATTTCAATGTCATGTCATGTCATGTCATGCCATGCCATGTCATGTGTCATAATGACATATAGTCGTCAAGTATTGTCAGTACAGTCGACTATGACATGTACAGTCATAATGTCTGTCATCCACCTAAGGTGAGTGACATCTGTCATCGAGAGGCCACGTATATGGCATCGAGATGGCGAAGCAAGATACATCTTGAAAAGAACAAACTGACTTGTCCTGACAAGACGATTTCGCTTCTAGCATGAACAGAACATCATGCGAGCATCAAAGGCTATATCGACCAGCCGATGCGGGAAGTTCACCTAGTGCTCTCGGGTTCACAACCCGATGGTGGTAATGCATGCGATGCGTGAGAGCACTAGAGCATATGAGGAGCATTGGGCCCAAGCAAGCACTTCTGGTCTACAGACTGTTGCACTCATATCCCACCAAACTATCGCGTTTCGCTGTCACCGTTCAATAACAACAACGTCACGTATATTGTATTGTTCGAAAGAACCGTGACATATTCGGAGTGAGCCTAAATAGGGTTGACTGTATTCAGAATATTGAGTTTGTTCAGTTAATATGATACCGAAACCTATAACCTAGGCGAAAGTCTCGAACGGAACCTAACGGCATGTTGGCTACTATCCCATGGTCCTTGTGGGAGGACCATAATCGATTATGGTCCTCCCACAAGGACCAATGTTGCAAGAATTTAATTGGGCATTGGTTCGGATCTAGAAGGCGCGCCCAATGATTTTTAGTATCAATGGGGCATATATTGATTACTTCGATGCTTGGTCCGGCCTGGATCCACCCAATATATCCATGGCGTTCGCATTTGCGACAAGCACCCTCAACTTTTCAGATTGCATTTTTTCTGAAAATTCAAAAAGGCACAAAAAAATACGATATCGTCAATAATTTTTTGGGAATAGTATGTGCAGGCTACACCTGCGTCCATCCAATCATATCGATCTTATACACATGTCCTCATCATATTTGGGTCATACGTCATGTCGGAGTGCATATATTGGCCATCTCTAATGCTTATTGACAACCGTACACCTTTTTACTCGGTTTTTTAGCCGGAATGGGATAATCGGTGCAAACATGACCCATTATCCACGATGCCCGCTAGAGTGCATTCACAGTGTAGTAGGAGCGTATGGTGCTTAAACTTTTGAAGTATATCCATAAAATGATTTTTTGAAAGCTTAACATAAGCTGTCACAACTATAGACACGCCCAACCCTGGGGCCGGGGGGGGGCCCCCTCGCAGCCCCGACAAAGGCCTTCCCTCCCCTTTGCGCTCTCAGCTTCGCCACTTCCCTGCCACCTCTCAAACAGTCATTCCCACGCCCGCGCCCAGTTGTCACCATTTTCCCCCACTCCGCAACATCGCTGTTCCCCAATTTCACGCTCAGATACCACAATTTATACCAGCCACACCACCGCCCCAATTTCACGCTCAGATACCACAATTTATACCGATACACCACCGCCCCAATTTCACGCTCGAGATACCACAATTTATACCCCGTACACGCGCCCCAATTTCACGCTCAGATACCACAAGCATTTACTTCAATGAGCCACCGCCCCAACTTCACGCTTTCGGATACACGGCACTTATACGTCCACACCACCGCCCCAATTCACGCTCAGATACCACCAGCATTTATAACCAGCCACACCACCGCCCCAATTTCACGCTCAGATACCACCAGCAATCCACGTCAGCCCGATGTAAATCTTGCTTCAGCAAACCACCAGGAAAGCAGATGCCAGCACCTACGTCCAAGGGCGAGCCTTCCTGACTGCCACCCTTACAGGAGTAAACCTCACAGTCACATCCCCTTTCGCGAGTCGAAACTCCGTGAAACCCGCGATCAGTACGGCGCCCCCCAGACTACCCCTTCCTCATAATCAGTTATTTGCATGATGACGCTTGTCACGCATCTCAGTTATACCCAAAACACGCCAACGCGGTACAGTACGACGCGTCACGACAACAGCACCATCGCACAGCAGCCACGGGCGCCACCCATGGCGTATCAGCCGTTACATCTACCCAAAACACCCCAGTCAGTTATTCAGCAGCACGACAGCCACGTCACCACGTACGACACCAACGCCAAACTCGAACTACATTCGCCCTGACCCATTTCCTGTTCTACAAAACGCTTTCTCTCTGAACTGCCCCTGCTCGCACAACCGGGGCAACAGTCCGCCGGGCGTGGCGCGACGTCCGCCGGGCCTGGCTGAGCCCATCTACGGCCTCGTGAAGATCAAGGAACATCACAGGCACCACAGCGCCTCATCCGCGCCACGTGGACGAAATCTCCTGCTCGCCGCACCGGATCACCGCTGGCACCTGCAACACCGACGGGTACAAACGCGAAGCACTGCACCGCGCCCCAAGCACAGACGTTCACGGCAACTCGACATGGACGCACCACATGTGACACCACGTCACAACAGCAGCCATCATCGGAATTTAGTATCTCAAGAGTCACCAACGGGATGTAGCATTTGGCGACAGTTCAAATGAGGAAGCAGATCGCTGATTGGAGAAGGCGAAACATCGCGAACCGAGAAGACACAAAACGCCTAGCTGCAGCTGTAGGAAAGGAGCTTTTAAGGAGAATAGAGACGATTTCAAAACATTCTGCAGATAACACTGAACCTTTCAAAATCATCTTGGCCTTGCGTAAATTTGTATCGAATATATATATTTCCTCGCTGAATTTACAGCGACTCTGCAAATTCCCACGCACTAAGCGCCTGTTTGAATCAGTCAGGGACAGTTCGTCTAATACGCGCTCCTCACGTAGCGCATAGCCTGAATTCAGTGCCCCCGAACCCGCAACCCCGCTCGCGCGACCACACCGGTTAGGCGTAGATCCACACTCGCATAACGGAAGGCGAATCCGCAACGCTAAAGGCCACAGCTCCGCGAAGTTGAGGTAAGCCCGAGACGCCGTGTGCTAAGTGAACGCTTTTCGTGTTTTCTTGCAAGGAACGGACAGTCGTGCAGGGACCCGATATGCACCTAAGGAGTCTGGAGCACCTCTGAATTCACCGCACGACAATCAACAGGCGCGCGAAAAGTGTACCCTGAATTCATGCTTGTGTGCGTGCGTTTGCGGTATGTGTGCGTGCCGCAGCTCAGCTTTAGCTTCACTCACTAACGCCGCTGCTGCTGCCTTCTACGTGTTCGTACGAAGACGTCGTCTTCGTCGTTTACGACTACTTTTCTTTACCAAGTTCCTAAGGGAATTCTCAGGTGAGGCGCGATAGTTCGCACTCCCGTGAATTCCCACCCTAGGAGTGTTGAGAAGGTGCACGGCGACGCCGAGACGGCCAGCGGCTTTCCGTTTCAAAAACTCGAATTCAGCACAAACTTGGAAATTCAGCACGCTCGGCTAAGCTCGGCCGCTTCAGACGGCGTCACCGCTCAACACTCCTGACGACTTTTCAAACTCCCGAGAGTCAACGGCTCCTTTGCCCGGACCCCGCTGCGACCGTTTACAAGTGCGCATTCACGCGCGCTCCGGCTGCGTGAACGCAGAGTGGATTCACCACACTCCTTCGCTGCTTGGACACCATGAATTCCGAAACTTTACCCGACTGTGTTCTTTCGCTGTTGTGGCCTGAGCCGACCCCGTGAATTCAGCGCCGACTGCCGCCACCTTCTTTGGGCATCCCCACTCGGGCTGGTCGGCCCAACGCGGGGGCTTAATTCAACCTTTTCAGCCAGCCCGAGCGAGTTGCGAATTTGGTATCTGCTGACTGCTGGACCTTGGTATCCCTTCTGGAGTCGGGCCCAGCAGCCCGTTTGGCCGTCGTTGCGTGGTTCTCGAGCTGGAGTTGCCCCTTTTCGCCTTCCCCTTCAGGACTCCGCTCTGACCCGGCACCTTTTCGTCAGGTTGCCTGTCAAGACCTTTGGGGATGCTCACCAGTCCCGTGCACTTTTGACACTCCCAGAAGGGGGCCTTTTTCACAATTTTGCCCTGCTTCCTGAACCTTTCACATTCCATTGATTTTGAAACACCTCTCTGAGCTATCTGCAGAATCTCACCCCGTCACTGGCACGGGTCAGCTCTGACGTTCAAGTTGGGAATTCCCGCCGCGCGCCGCGTCTGAGTAGCATGACCCACCAGCACCGCATCAACGAGCTGTTTCGTCGCACGCTCTGCCGGCGAAGCCCCGCGCCCTGCTTGAACGCCTGCGTCATATGCCTGACCCCTGTCCCCACGTGGCAGCGCTGCGCGTCTCACGCCCTCCGGTGCCCCTGCTTGAAGGGACGGCGCATTTGCCACTCGCGCTGCCTGTCCACGTGGCTGACACACAATAGCTCGTGCCCACTCTGCCGACGGCCCCCGCGACTCCGCCAGACGCTCATTTCGGAGCACTTCGCCCTTCACCCCGTGACTTGGGCCATTCAGGACTTTTGACACCCCGGTGGCAGCATTGACGCGCAGCATCAGCAGAGCCGTTCGCGCCTTGCCCGTCTGGCGCGTCGCCTGAAATGCTCGATTCGCCGCAATGCGCCTGGCGCCTGAAACACGTGCATCACCCAAAACGCTCGACTCGCCTAAATGCGCGCATCGCATGAAATGTGCGCAGCGCCTGATACGTGCGCATCGCCTGAAATGTGCGCAGCGCCTGAAACGCGCGCATCGCCTGAAATATGCGCATCGCCTGAAACGTGCGCATCGCCTGAGATGCTCGATTTGCTGCAGTGCGCCTGTCGCCTGAAACACGAGCATCGCCTGAAACGCTCGATTTGCTGCAATACGCCGGTTGCCTGAAACAATTCAACATTTTTGACACCCCTGTGGCAGCAGCGACGCGCAGCATCAGCAGAGCCGTGCGCGCCGTGCCTCACAACTCACTCCGCTTCCCCCTCCCATGCCGGCCTCGTGCAGTGGCCAGCAGCGCATACCACGTCCAGTGGGGCGCAACCACTCCTGAAGATTTCAGGCTGCGACCGCGTGCAGTGGTCAGATCGCGTGCAGTGGTCAGAACAGCCTTCCTCCTCCCATGCCGGCCTCGTGCAGTGGCCAGCAGCGCATACCACGTCCAGTGGGGCGCAACCACTCCTGAAGATTTCAGGCTGCGACCGCGTGCAGTGGTCAGATCGCGTGCAGTGGTCAGAACAGCCTTCCTCCTCCCATGCCGGCCTCGTGCAGTGGCCAGCAGCGCATACCACGTCCAGTGGGGCGCAACCACTCCTGAAGATTTCAGGCTTCGACCGCGTGCAGTGGTCAGATCGCGTGCAGTGGTCAGAACAGCCTTCCTCCCCCCATGCCGGCCTCGTGCAGTGGCCAGCAGCGCATACCACGTCCAGTGGGGCGCAACCACTCCTGAAGATTTCAGGCTTCGACCGCGTGCAGTGGTCAGATCGCGTGCAGTGGTCAGAACAGCCTTCCTCCCCCCATGCCGGCCTCGTGCAGTGGCCAGCAGCGCATACCACGTCCAGTGGGGCGCAACCACTCCTGAAAATTTCAGGCTTTGACCGCGTGCAGTGGTCAGATCACGTGCAGTGGTCAGCAACAGCATGCCACGTCCAGTGGAACGCAACCACTCCTGAACATTTCAGGATCTTAAGCGGTGACGGCAGCTTACCCTTGCAACCGCGTGACAAGTGGGGCTGCCGTTCCCCACACCCCCTGCTTAAGGGGTGAGGTTTGCGTGTGCAGGCGTCAAACCATCACCATGTCCTCCAAACCAAAATCACTACCAGTCGTCACCAAGACCAACATGTCCGACGGCGATTTCACCGGTCTGGCCCACGAGCTCAGTGCCTTCGTCAGCAACCTCGTGTTCGAAAAGAACGCGAACCGCGACGATGAGCTCACGCGCGCCGAGATCAACAAACTTAAGGGCAAGCTGTTCGGCTCCCTGCCCGCAATCTTCAACAGCACGGAGGCCGCCACCCGCGTCATCAGTCGGTGCGTACTGACGCCAAACAGCGAAAGCAAGACGCTGCCTCAGCTGATTATGGAGGAGACCGAATCGTACCCGCCGCAGACTGGATACATGTGCGAGCCCATTACGTTTCCCCGAGAAGACCACTTCCAGGTGCTGACCGGCCAGGACATCGACTGGGACGCCGCATGGCGCGTGCTCTTCTTCCTGCTGAGGCTGAAGTGCGCCGATCTGTCAGCCGAGGCCGCCCAGGACGAGATCAAAAATTTGAAGATGTTGGCTGGCGAGGACCCGAACGCCCTCAGGGACCGCCTGGTGGGGCTCGTGGAGCGAGTCAACCTGCCCCACGATTCCACGTCCAAGGTAATCAGCCTGCAGACGGCCGGCCTGTTTATGCTTCAAGCCCTGCCCGAGCACCTCGCGGGCATCGTCCGAGAGCGGTTCAGCAAGTCCATGAACGTGACCGACGAGCACACGCTCACCGAGGTGACCGACGTAGCACAAGACGTGCACACCAAGCTGAAGAGTCTGGAAACGAAGATCATGAAGGCGAACCTCGAGCAGGAGAACCTGATCCAGTACGTGGGGGCCTACGCGGAGGGACCCACCAAGTCCACCTTGGCCAGCATGTTGATCACCGGCCAGCACAAGCACAACTTCGGAGTGCCGACGCCGCCGCTGATCCCACCGCGCACCTCCACCACCAGGAGCGACAGCGCTCGCCCACGCTTGCCAGCCCCGCGTCCCGCAGGCAGCAACTTCGACCCATCCAGCCTCAACCCCGCTGGGCGGAAGCTCCTTGGTCAGCTCACGCTCCCAGCTCCAGCATCCTCCTTCAGCACGGAGCCCGCAGCAGCCACGACCCGCACGGTGACCGGCGTGTGCAGCGAGAACCTCGGGGGTCCCACCGACAACGACTGCACATTCTGCCACCGACCCTTGAACCTTTTTCATCACGCTACGCTGCCATGCCACATAAGCGGCAAAACCACCTTGTACGACTCCTGGGTCAACCAGGGTAAGATGCCCTCGGTCTTGCGACACCTGACGAACCAGCTGATCGTAAACTACGACCGCGTCGCCAAGGGCCTAAAACCGCTGACCAAGACGGAGTTCGATCAGCAGTACGGCGGCAAGGGTAGCAACCCCCACTCCACCAACCACGCTGCCCCCACTGGCGACGCCCCCACATGGCACGCCCAGTCCTACGACTACCACAGCGTGCCGCCCCCCGCGCGGCTGCCCCCGGGGCTGCACGTTCACGCACAGCACACCCACCACGCTGGGCAGAACAGCCCCAGCGACACCCCACCCAACGACGCAGCATCAACGGACACCATCGTGCACTTCCACTCGTACGCTGCCATCATGAAGCACGGCAACCCCTTTCTGAGGGGCGCGCCCGACCCCACCGCCAGCGCGACCCTCGCTCCCCACGACGAGGGAGCACCGCAGGCGCCCGATCATCGCGAAGACCCCGTCAGCCCCACTCCAACCCACTACTGGTATTCCCCTGCCCTTGCACCTGACAGCCCCCCTCACTCACCCAGGAGGCCAGGCCCGGACAGCCCTCCATATTCCCCCACCAGCCCTTCATTGTCACCCACCAGCCCCCCATATTCTCCCGACAGCCCAGCCCCTGACGACATCCCTGAACACTACCCCGACCGCTACCCCGAGGATTACCCCAGCAGTCCCAAGAGCCCCTCTCCATCACCCGACAGCCCCGTCATCACGCGGCATCTGGTCACCCAGGTTCCCGACAGCCCGCCACCCTCGCCTCCCCGCGACAACGACATTGCCGGCGCTATGTCGCCACCGACCTTAACGCAAGAACGGCGCGTGGCGGGTGAGAAAGCTGCCCTGTCTAACGCCCTACGCCGCCATGTTCCCTCCGGCGACGCCCCCGTGAACACCTTTGATATCGCATACGCAGTCATTCACTTCGAGTGGCCGGAGTATCCCATGGGACCCGACGGCAAGCCAATGAGAATTGGCAACCCCCAAGTATGCCACTACGACTTGGCCCACGACCAGCACGGACTCCCAACATGCTGCATGTCACACCGCGAGCGCCCCGAAAACTGGCTACCACCCAGCGGCGTCATCGACCTCGTGAGCAGCGACGACGACCATGACGATGATGAGGACGACGACTGCCCGGGCATGGAGTCGGGGGATGACAGCGACGACGACGAAATTCCCCTCGACTACGACACCGAAGGCTGTGACGAGAACACAACCGACGATGGCGCATCAGATTCTCCCACGGCACCCTACCCGGAGGCGCTGCACCCCATCCACCACCACTCATACATGGCCCGCAGCATGGTTAACCACCGCCACATCCCTGCGTCATTCCGCCGCATGGGCAGCCCGCCGCCCCCCACACCCGCAGCTCCCGCCATCGTACGAGGACGAGAGGAACACATCCCCGAGCAAACCCCCGCCGCTGCCGCGATGGTGCTCATGAAGACCACCGATTGGATTGAGGAGGACCACGACAACCCCCCTCAGAGCCTCTCCGCGGCCCTGTCCACCACCACCGCCAACCACCAGCAAGTACCCCCGGCGGAGCTGCAGCGCCTTACCACCAAGGCGTTCGAGGAGATGAGCCCGGACATGAACAAGTGGTTCACACGCACGGCTGTGTGTTACACCCTCTGCAACGACGACCCAAAAAAATCCATCCTCGTCATGAGCCAACGCACGGGGCAGTATTTAACCTTGTCCGTCATGATCGTGGACACCGGCTCAATGTTGTTCGTGATGAACAAGGTGCACCAGGAGACCCTGGGCCTCAAGGTGCACTCCAGCACGGCCACCGTGGACACCAGCATGGGCAGCGGTGGGGCACAGCAGCACCGCCAGTGGGGCACCGGTGAGCTGATGCTCGTCATCGCCCCCGGTACCTCCAACGAGATGGTGCTGGCCGACGTGACCGGCATCAGTCCATCATCCCCCGTGAGCTTTGACGTCCTACTATCCGTGGACATCCTGCACGCCATGTCCGCTGGGGTGCTGCCCGCCACCCCGGGGCGCGGAGCCGCACTGGCATACCACCCCCATAACCAGCGCGGCGACTTCGAGAGCAAGGCCTATCTGCCCCTCAAGGTGTTCAAGGACCACCACACCGCGCCGAGGCCCGCAGCACGGTTCGGGGGGGGGGCAGAGTGGACAGCCCACCTGGACAACATGGCAGCCGTCCGAGCCAGCCCCTGCCACCCGATGGACGCCCGCCGCCCGGCCAGCCGTTTCCGGCCAGCCCTGGTGACGCTCCTCGCCCTCGTCCTCCTGGCCTCTTTCTTCAACCCCGCTCAGGCCTACGACGAGGGTTCCAGCAGCAGCGAAGTCTCCTCCTGCAGCGCCACGACACCCCTGCTGATCGCCATCGGAATATGTGGCGTGGCCGCCTGCAGCGTAGCAGCCTTCTTCAAGTGGCACGAGCTCCAGAGGGCCTGCCCGCCCGCCTGGCCGTTCGCCCACTTCAAGACCGGCCCGCCGCTGACCCCAGCAACCCTCGCACCATGGCACGACACCACTCGAGAGACGGCATGCCCTTTCTGCAACAGGGGAGCATGCCAAGGCGTCACCAGACCTCAGGCCTGCCACCTGAGCGGGGGCACTGGACTCTACGCGCGATGGGTCAGCGACGGCAAAGTCCCCTCCCACCTGATGCCCCTCCTCATGCTCGTCGTCAACACCAGCCGAACCGCCTCCGGCCAGGCACCACTGACGCGCATGTCCTTCCGCCAACAGTACGGGAACCTCCACCCCAGCAGTGACACCCCCGAAACACCCAACCCCGCCGTCCTGAGCCCACCGATCCCAACTCCCTCCCCTCACCCCACAAACACACCAGCCCCGCAACCCATTACTCCCCTCCACCACGAACCTTGCCCCAGCGACCGGTGCGACATCTGCCACGAACCCCTTCGACCATATCACCACCCCAGACTGCCCTGCCATATCACCGGCAACACCTCCATGTACGACAAATGGATCACCCAGCCGCCAGTACCCAACAGGGCAGGTAGCCTTCGATGCAAGATGCCCATCGCACTAAGGAAGTTCAAGCACCAGATGATCATCAACCACGACCGCCTCAACCGCAACGAGCCCCCGCTCACGCGCCCCGAATACCTGCTGCTTTTCCCACTCCGCGGCCCACGCCCTCTCCCAGAGCCATCTCCCACCCAAAGCCGCACACCCCCCAGTCACCACGCTACACCATGTGACGCGCCCCCGAGTCATACCCCCTCCATCGCCGCCGTCACCGACCTTCCCGCCAACCACAATGAAGCCAATGTCAGCACACCCACAGTATCTCCCACAACAAACCCCCCGACGGCAGCTGTTAACCCCACCCTCAGCACGACGATTCTGGAGTGGGCCAAGCCCGTCTTCCCCCACATTATGGGAACGGCAACAACAACACCGCCAATTCCCGCAACAGACGCCCCTGGATGCTCTTGCCTCCTCATGGAAATCGGCTTCCCCGGCTACGTCTGTCCCGCCCATCCCACCAACAACGACCCCACAGCCCCACAGCGCCCACCCAAAACAACGCGCTTGCCCACCCCCGACAGGGAGGCCTACCCTCCGCGAGCTGAGGCGCGGCGAGCCTCAACCCCAAAATGGGCAACCATGATCGCGTGCGCCATCGTCCTCATGGCCGCCCTGCCCGCCGCTACCGCCGCCACGACGATGGAGTCCAACATCGGCCACACAGGGGTGCCCGACACCCATTCGTCGGTCAGCACCATGAGCCTCACAGCACTGGCCACCACGCTCGGGCTCACAGCAGTCCTCGCAGCCATATTTTGGGCCAGGACACAACGCAAATATCACAGCCCACACGCTCCTCAACCCTCAAACAATCGCGACGCCACCGCAATCCACCACCACCACCATGACGCAACAACCCACCACCACCACCACCACCACAACCACCATCCCAACCACCACAACGAAGAAGTCACCACCACCGCCCAACCCCCAACGACCACAGCACATGCATCACCACAAATCATCCAATCCGCCAACCCCCACTCATACTTCACAACAAACAGTCGCCCCCACATTTCCACCTCCTCCACACCCGACAACACTTCCACCACACCTTCCAGCCCTTCCGAGGACGACGCGCTCCCACCCCAAGAAAATCCCGACGCCTCGCACCGCCTCCCCGACCATATCCCGCGGGTGCTGCACACACGCCCCAATGGCCAGGAAAACACCCATCCCAATCCACCAGCCACCGCTCCAAACCCCCGCAACCACCGACGCACACCACCCAACTCACCACCAGCTCGCTCACTGCACAACGCCGCACGCACCAGCGATTGCCCATTCTGCGGGATCACCATCGACCGCCCATTCCACCGCTTCCTACCCGACCGCTGCGCGGTATCGGGCGCGCGAAAAGATCTGGTGCTGCGCGGCTACTCCCCATGCCGAATCCTGCAAGGAGACACACGTCCAGAAAATGTGGCACTCGTGCGCGACGCCACCGCCCTCATGTACATCAACACCGTCAAAGTTACAAATGGGTTCCGGCCGCTGTCTTTACGGCGTTTCAGAGCAAACGGCTCACAATGGACAGCCACAACGCACACCATGATCGCGCCACCCACCGCCCCACCACGCACCACCGACCACAACTACGCGCGCGGAGTGCCCACTCACGTGGGCAGCCATTCAACCCCTGCACAAAACTCTCAACAAACGCCCAACGACCTGTTGAGAGTTGGGCC
>LGRX02029686.1:0-26928 GCA_001247695.2 Cymbomonas tetramitiformis
CAGCTGATCGTGAACTATGATCGCGTCGCCAAGGGCCAAAACCCGCTGACCAAGACGGAGTTCGACCGGCAGTACGGCGGCAAGGAAAGCAACCCCCGCTCCACCAACCACACTGCCCCCACTGGCGACGCCCCCACATGGCACGCCCAGTCCTATGACTACCACAGCGTGCCACCCCCCGCGCGACTGCCCCCGGGGCTGCACGTTCACGCACGGCACACCCACCACGCTGGGCAGCACAGCTCCAGCGATACCCCGCCCAGCGACGCAGCACCAGCAGACACCATCGTGCACTTCCACTCGTACGCTGCCCTCATGAAGCACGGCAACCCCTTTCTGAGGGGCACACCTGACCCCACCGCCAACGCGACCCCCGCTCCCCACGACGAGGGAGCGCCGCAGGCGCCCGATCATCACGAAGACCCCGTCAGCCCCACTCCAACCCACTATTGGTATTCCCCTGCCAGCCCTGCACCCGACAGCCCCCCTCACTCACCCAGGAGGCCAGGCCCGGACAGCCCTCCATATTCCCCCACCAGCCCTTCATTGTCACCCACCAGCCCCCCATATTCTCCCGACAGCCCAGCCCCTGACGACATCCCTGAACACTACCCCGACCGCTACCCCGAGGATTATCCCAGCAGTCCCAAGGGCCCCTCTCCATCACCCGACAGCCCCGTCATCACGCGGCATCTGGTCACCCAGGTTCCCGACAGCCCGCCACCCTCGCCTCCCCGCGACAACGACATTGCCGACGCTATGTCGCCATCGACCTTAACGCAAGAACGGCGCGTGGCGGGGGAGAAGGCTGCCCTGTCTAACGCCCTACGCCGCCATGTTCCCTCCGGCGACGCCCCCGTGAACACCTTTGATATCGCATACGCAGTCATTCACTTCGAGTGGCCGGAGTATCCCATGGGACCCGACGGCAAGCCAATGAGAATTGGCAACCCCCAAGTATGCCACTACGACTTGGCCCACGACCAGCACGGACTCCCAACATGCTGCATGTCACACCGCGAGCGCCCCGAAAACTGGCTACCACCCAGCGGCGTCATCGACCTCGTGAGCAGCGACGACGACCATGACGATGATGAGGACGACGACTGCCCGGGCATGGAATCGGGGGATGACAGCGACGACGACGAAATTCCCCTCGACTACGACACCGAAGGCTGTGACGAGAACACAACCGACGATGGCGCATCAGATTCTCCCACGGCACCCTACCAGGAGGCACTGCACCCCATCCACCACCACTCATACATGGCCCGCAGCATGGTCAACCACCGCCACATCCCTGCGTCATTCCGCCGCATGGGCAGCCCGCCGCCCCCCACACCCGCAGCTCCCGCCGTCGTACGAGGACGAGAGGAACACATCCCCGAGCAAACCCCCGCCGCTGCCGCGATGGTGCTCATGAAGACCACCGATTGGATTGAGGAGGACCACGACAACCCCCCTCAGAGCCTCTCCGCGGCCCTGTCCACCACCACCGCCAACCACCAGCAAGTACCCCCGGCGGAGCTGCAGCGCCTTACCACCAAGGCGTTCGAGGAGATGAGCCCGGACATGAACAAGTGGTTCACACGCACGGCTGTGTGTTACACCCTCTGCAACGACGACCCAAAAAAATCCATCCTCGTCATGAGCCAACGCACGGGGCAGTATTTAACCTTGTCCGTCATGATCGTGGACACCGGCTCAATGTTGTTCGTGATGAACAAGGTGCACCAGGAGACCCTGGGCCTCAAGGTGCACTCCAGCACGGCCACCGTGGACACCAGCATGGGCAGCGGTGGGACACAGCAGCACCGCCAGTGGGGCACTGGTGAGCTGATGCTCGTCATCGCCCCCGGCACCTCCAACGAGATGGTGCTGGCCGACGTGACCGGCATCAGTCCGTCATCCCCCGTGAGCTTTGACGTCCTACTATCCGTGGACATCCTGCACGCCATGTCCGCTGGGGTGCTGCCCGCCACGCCGGGGCGCGGAGCCGCACTGGCATACCACCCTCATAACCAGCGCGGCGACTTCGAGCACAAGGCCTATCTGCCCCTCAAGGTGTTCAAGGACCACCACGCCGCGCCGAGGCCCGCAGCACAGTTCGGAGGGGGGGCAGAGTGGACAGCCCACCTGGACAACATGGCAGCCGTCCGAGCCAGCCCACGCCACCCGATGGACGCCCGCCGCCCAGCCAGCCGTTTCCGGCCAGCCCTGGTGACGCTCCTCGCCCTCGTCCTCCTGGCCTCTTTCTTCAACCCCGCTCAGGCCTACGACGAGGATTCCAACAGCAGCGGAGTCTCCTCCTGCAGCGCCACGACACCCCTGCTGATCGCCATCGGAATATGTGGCGTGGCCGCCTGCGGCGTAGCAGCCTGCTTCAAGTGGCACGAGCTCCAGAGGGCCTGCCCGCCCGCCTGGCCGTTCGCCCACTTCAAGACCGGCCCGCCGCTGACCCCAGCAACCCTCGCACCATGGCACGACACCACTCGAGAGACGGCATGCCCTTTCTGCAACAGGGGAGCATGCCAAGGCGTCACCAGACCTCAGGCCTGCCACCTGAGCGGGGGCACTGGACTCTACGCGCGATGGGTCAGCGACGGCAAAGTCCCCTCCCACCTGATGCCCCTCCTCATGCTCGTCGTCAACACCAGCCGAACCGCCTCCGGCCAGGCACCACTGACGCGCGTGTCCTTCCGCCAACAGTACGGGAACCTCCACCCCAGCAGTGATACCCCCGAAACACCCAACCCCGCCGTCCTGAGCCCACCGATCCCAACTCCCTCCCCTCACCCCACAAACGCACCAGCCCCGCAACCCATTTCTCCCCTCCACCACGAACCTTGCCCCAGCGACCAGTGCGACATCTGCCACGAACCCCTTCGACCATGGCACCACCCCAGACTGCCCTGCCATATTACCGGCAACACCTCCATGTACGACAAATGGATCACCCAGCCACCAGTACCCAACAGGGCAGGTAGCCTTCGATGCAAGATGCCCATCGCACTGAGGAAGTTCAAGCACCAGATGATCATCAACCACGACCGCCTCGACCGCAACGAGCCCCCGCTAACGCGCACCGAATACCTGCAGCTTTTCCCAATCCGCGGCCCACGCCCTCTCCCGGAGCCATCTCCCACCCAAAGCCGCGCACCCCTCAGGCACCACGCTACACCAAGTGACGCGCCCCCGAGTCATGCCCATACCATCGCCGCCGTCACCGACCTTCCCGCCAACCACAATGAAGCCAATGTCAGCACACCCACATTGTCTCCCACAGCAACCCCCCCGATGGCAGCTGTCAGCCCCACCCTCAGCACGACAGTTCTGGAGTGGGCCAAGCGCATCTACACCAACATTATGGGAACGGCAACAACAACACCGCCAATTCCCACAACAGACGCCCCTGGGTGCTCTTGCCTCCTCATGGAAATCGGCTTCCCCGGCTACGTCTGTCCCGCGCACCCCACCAACAACGACCCCACAGCCCCACAACGCCCCCCCAAAACAACGCCCTTGCCCACCCCTGACAAGGAAGCCTGCCCTCCACGAGCCGAGGCGCAACGAGCCTCGACCCCCAAATGGGCAACCATGATCGCATGCGCCATCGTCCTCATGGCCACCCTGCCCGCCGCTACCGCCGCCACGACGATGGAGTCCAGCATCGGCCACACAGAGGTGCCCAACACCCATTCATCGTTCAGCACCATGAGCCTCACAGCACTGGCCACCACGCTCGGGCTCACGGCAGTCCTCGCAGCCATATTTTGGGCCAGGACACAACGCAAATATCACAGCCCACACGCTCCTCAACCCTCAAACAATCGCGACGCCACCGCAATCCACCACCACCACCATGACGCAACAACCCACCACCACCACCACCACCACAACCACCATCCCAACCACCACAACGAAGAAGTCACCACCACCGCCCAACCCCCAACGACCACAGCACATGCATCACCACAAATCATCCAATCCGCCAACCCCCACTCATACTTCACAACAAACAGTCGCCCCCACATTTCCACCTCCTCCACACCCGACAACACTTCCCCCACACCTTCCAGCCCTTCCGAGGACGACGCGCTCCCACCCCAAGAAAATCCCGACGCCTCACACCGCCTCCCCGACCATATCCCGCGGGTGCTGCACACACGCCCCAATGGCCAGGAAAACACCCATCCCAATCCACCAGCCACCGCTCCAAACCCCCGCAACCATCGACGCACACCACCCAACTCACCACCAGCGCGCTCACTGCACAACGCCGCACGCACCAGCGATTGCCCATTCTGCGGGATCACCATCGACCGCCCATTCCACCGCTTCCTACCCGACCGCTGCGCGGTATCGGGCGCGCGAAAAGATCTGGTGCTGCGCGGCTACTCCCCATGCCGAATCCTGCAAGGAGACACGCGTCCAGAAAATGTGGCACTCGTGCGCGACGCCACCGCCCTCATGTACATCAACACCGTCAAAGTTACAAATGGGTTCCGGCCGCTGGCTTTACGGCGTTTCAGAGCAAACGGCTCACAATGGACAGCCACAACGCACACCATGATCGCGCCACCCACCGCCCCACCACGCACCACCGACCACAACTACGCGCGCGGAGTGCCCACTCACGTGGGCAGCCATTCAACCCCTGCACCAAACTCTCAACAAACGCCCAACGACCTGTTGAGAGTTGGGCCATACCGGCCCATTCCCACCGCATCACCCGCCCCTCCCGATGCGCATCACCGCCCTGCCCCTCAAGCAGTACAGGCACCCCGCCGCAGGCCCAGATCGTCCCACATTCCAATGCACGCCTGGGTTGCAACCGCCATGATGTGCGTTTTCGCACTCGCAAGCCCCACCACAGCACTGACATCCCCCAACGTCGTCAGCGACATCCCGTCATCTCCCGCCACCTTCTTCATTCTGCCAGCAACCTCGGTCGAGCCACAGCCTCTCCACCCATTGCTGGGGGGGGGAAATTATACGTCACCACCACCAAAAACAACAAACACAGACTGGGCAATCTGGACCACCAAACCTTTTTTTTCTCAAATGCTCAAGACGCCCTCAGCAGCAGCTACCCAGCACGGCTGCCACCACGCCACAACCGCCCCAACCAACCCCGCATACAGGTGGAATGACGGGTCACGACTCGCCACCACGCGGCAGGGGCTTGGCGCGGCCCCTCATACGCAGACGCTCACAGCCGTGGCCAAAAACACAACCCGGTCGCCGACACCACGCGCCTTCAACAACGTCATCACAGTGGGGCTGGTCACGACCGCCACCATGTGGGCCAGAGGGTTCGGCACGGAAAGCGCAGTGTGGGCCAGCATGTACACCTTCGCCTCCGTCACGCCCTGCTTATGGGCACCCGGCGCATGGTGCCTGGAACACACCGCTGCCGTCCTGATCGCCGCAACAGCAGGGGCGGCCGCTTTGACAACACAGGGAATGGCATCTTGGGCCGTGGGGGTGCTGGTGACCCAGTGGTTCGGATCGGCCACACACACTGAGAAGGAATCGTGGTAGAATGTGGTAAACTGGTGTTAAAATGTGGTAAACTGGTGGTAAACGGCGGTAAGCCCCTATGTGGGGTGGTAATCAGGTGGTAAACGTTAAAATATTTATGAAAAAAAAATAACTGACGGTAAATCATTGGTAATTTGCGGTAACATAGGTTGAAGCATGGTAAAAGCCTGGTAATTTCAGAACGGAGCGTGGTAAACGAGGATCTGGAATGGTAAATGGTCGTGGCCTAATGGTAAATGGATATAAAACTTCGCAATGTAGTATAAATATAGAGACGGAGCTGGTAAATCGTGGTAAACGAGGATCGGGAATGTGCAATTCTCTGGTCTGTGTCACCAACGCAAGGTAGAATTTGAAAGGAGTGGAGCGCCGTGCCCGTCCAGTCCCCGGGGGCGAGCTTGCTATTCATTCTGCCGCAAACTACTTTTTACGGACTCAACAGGCAAGGAGCCTACCGTCTCGAAGGCCAAAGAGTCGGCAAATTCGAGCACGCAGCGAGCAGAGGGTGCAGCTCACGTTCCTCTCAGCTCGATACTTAGTCTTCCCGTGTCCCTCGTGGCATTTTTTTGGGACCTAGGGGGATATATTAGTTTCCGAATCCCTGTAAACACGTCTGATACCTAAGTCTTCGAACAGTGGTCATAATGGGAGCTGATCTTGAAGTCAACGGTTCTGAGGAGGTAGCGCCTTCATTCCTCTTTTACCCACTTGGACGTTCATCGCCTCGAAATAAATTTACGGTAGTAGACTTTTTGGTTTCTTCGGCCATGCAATGCGGCTGTGTAAGGAACTGTTTGTAGTTAGTTTTGCGAGTTCGATTTGCACGAGAGGAACCCTAGGATCTTCCTGATGTTTCAGCGTGCTATGCAATCGGACACGTCAACTGTCAACCTCCTGGAAAATCGATATATGCGGGGGTCTTATTTCTTTGTAGGCGGGAAACGGAGTCGTTACGGATGTTGTAAACGGCGCTCCGACTTCAGAAAAGGGAGCGAGCAGAAGCAAGAAGCGACGCGAGAAAAAGAAGGCCGCTAAGGTAGTCCATGCGACGGTTTTCTAGATTCGGCGTTCAGCCCTGCTGTACGCTGTAGTTTTTTTCCACCACGGGAATGAGAGCGAAGCAAGCTTGTTGCGTAGAGGCTTTCAGAAAGTGATAAAGAGGCGCCTGTGTTTTGCTTCCCACTTGCTGTCCCTGTTTTGATCTTTCTATCTTGTTTTAAACCAACCCTTCACGTCTCAGGAATTATGTGAGAGTTTGTTAAGGCTGAAGAACGCAGTAGCGGTACTCGACTGGCTATTACTTACTCGATTCCTATTTTATACCTGACCTCTCTCCAACCTCTGTTTCGGGTAGGCAAATCCTCCTCAAAAAAACTGCCCACAGACCACGCCATCGCACAAAACTTTGAAAACCATGTGTTATGTCCGGTGTTAGGGCGTTGAATCAGAAGGCTAGCTTCCATGCGGTTACACTCCTGCACGTGTGGCTTCCTCCGAGGCTTCCTCGAGAGGGTCGTGCCGGAAACCCGTTTCTTTTATCTTTCTCGTTCAAGCGGCAACCTACATATATCAGCCCACACGGACCGAACTCGAGCCACCGATTCCGCATTGTGCGCTTCTTGCCGGCAGGCCGATGAACTCGAACTGGCCTCAGACTACCGCTCTCTCTGCGAGACCAAATTGAAGGAGTTCGATCCGGACATCGAGCTACCCTTGCGCGAGGTGCGCTCCATCTCCTTACCTCTCGAGCTCGTGCGCAATACACATTACCAGTCTGTACTCTTCTGCTTCTTTCTAACGCGGCTGTACGCCCGCGCACACAGAAAGCTGGGGCGCTGGGTCCGGATCGCCTGGACTGCGCACCCTTCAAACGCGCAACAACCCGACCTACGTCGTGTCCACCATTGCGCGTCATCGAAATGAGCTCATCGACACGCAACATAGCTACGGGAAGGTGTGTAATTCGCCAACCGGGAGCTGCCGCGCGGCGCGCATGCGGCGGTAACTAACTGCAGTGAACGGGCAGCGCAAAGTGGCCGGTTCTGCTTCGAGTAATTAACAACGGTTGCGCCCCATATTGTGCACCGAGAATCCGATTGCGGTATTCCATGCGCTCCTATGTTATCACTCCTGCCTTCCGGTATGGAGAGGTTTCCGCGGGCGGGTAGGTGTGTGCACAGAGACCCTTATGCCCCGTTCACACTGCTCCTTGGTGTTGTGTTACATGCCAGTGCTCCCGCAGACTGCCGACGCAAACCAGTCTTCAGGCCCGGCCTCTAAGATGGGAGCTGGTATGCTGGCACCGGGTTCAAAGGTTGTTTCAGAGGGGAGCCTTGGGGCTATGTGAGGCGCCGCTGCGTGGCCGGGCTCGCTGGTGAGTGATGTGCAGCTGGAGAAGATGGCACACAGCGCAGAGGCGCGCACGCTGGAGGCGCAGACCCAGGCCCGCCAGATGAAGACGCAGCTGGAGGTCACAGAGAAGGAGCTCGCCACGGCGAGGTTAAAGGCGGAGACACTCCAGTGTCAGGTGCATATGCCTCCTCCCCACTTCTCATGACTTTCCCCTCCTGTTGTGATGGGGCAAGTAGTTGATCCCAAGGAAGCACTCATCGCTGAACTGTGGCACAATCCAGCTGTCCCACCCTCCCCGTGTGAGGGATCCACTGATGGTCCGGTCCTGTTTTGTGTAAGGGGCCCAATAATAGTCCCCCTCGCCGTTGCTGCTGGTCGTGAGCGGCCACTGGGTATTCCCCCTCGCCGTTGCTGCTGGTCGTGAGCGGCCACTGGGTATTCCTCCTCGCCGTTGCTGTTGGTCGTGAGCGGCCACTGGGTATTCCCCCGCTTACTGCGCTTCCATCGAAGAAGCACATCCCGGCCAGAGCCTTCATATAGCAAGTCGGCGACGCGGACTTTCTTTTCTCTAACTTACAACTGGGACCTGCAGGGTGAGGAGGAAATGGAGGAGGCCGAGGAGGAGAAGAAGCCGGCAAAGAAGGTCAGATCCACGCGGGCTGGCACTTTCTTTTCAGAGTGGGATTTCCCAACTCGCACGTTGAGGGCAAGCTACGGTGGCCCGCCTTCTGCTGCATTCCATAGGGGCAGCGGTCGCGTTGCCTGCTCGTGTGCCCCCTCGAGTTACGACTAGGGGGGATGCCTTTTCACTCCCCTCGGAGCCTTTCCACTCGCTCGGAAAGTGAGGTACTGGTTAGAAAGCCAGCGGCGATTCACCAGCCTTTTTTCCTTCTGGATCGGGGCACAGGGCTCGGCGCGCCTGCTGTGAGCTCCCCCCCTCAGTTTGTGCGTTGTACGGTCTCACTCCTTGCCTCAACCTTGGCGATTAGTACCTGGTGTTGGGTCCGGCTCACTCCCTTTCTGAATCCACTTCACGTGCTTTGCTGTACGTGCCCTTGCTGGCGTGGCAGCTGTTCCAAGGTTCCAGTATATCCAGTTCCAGTATATCTAGGTCATGCGCACGTACGGGAAAATACACGCTCACGGCGGGCCGTGACGAGATGCGGGGAGGGTGGGTAGGTGTCTTAGGGGGCCGCGGTGCGGTGCGGCAAAAAGGGGAGAGGCATCCATGGCGCGGTGCGTGTTGGCTGTGGCGGGCGTGGTGTCGGCTTGGGCTGGGGAGTGGACATGCGTGATCAACCAAGGATGTCTATCCCACTGTGCGCCGAATCAGGCGCGGGGTGGGTGGATACTAACCCTTGTTAGCGCTTGTGCGTGCTTCTTCTGCGGTCGCGAATCAGCGGCCAAGGGGGTTGGCGACGGCGGTGAGACACACACGTGGGTCAGGTGGGGCGGCGGTGCCATGAAACGGGAGGAGCGTGGCGCGGTGTTGGCTTGGGGTGGGGAGTGGACATGATTGTGTGATCAATCAAGGGTGTCTATCCCACTTCGCGCCGAATCAGGCGCGGGGTGGGTGGATACTAACCCTTGTTAGCGCTTGTGCGTGCTTCTTCTGCGGTCGCGAATCGGCGGCCAAGGGGGTTGGCGACGGCGGTGAGACACACACGTGGGTCAGGTGGGGCGGCGGTGCCATGAAACGGGAGGAGCGTGGCGTGGTGTTGGCTTGGGGTGGGGAGTGGACATGATGTGTGATCAATCAAGGGTGTCTATCCCACTTCGCGCCGAATCAGGCGCGGGGTGGGTGGATACTAGCCCTTGTTAGCGCTTGTGCGTGCTTCTTTTGCGGTCGCGAATCAGCGGCCAAGGGGGTTGGCGACGGCGGTGAGACACACACGTGGGTCAGGTGGGGCGGCGGTGCCGTGAAACGGGAGGAGCGTGGCGCGGTGTTGGCTTGGGGTGGGGAGTGGACATGATTGTGTGATCAATCAAGGGTGTCTATCCCACTTCGCGCCGAATCAGGCGCGGGGTGGGTGGATACTAACCCTTGTTAGCGCTTGTGCGTGCTTCTTCTACGGTCGCGAATCAGCGGCCAAGGGGGTTGGCGACGGCGGTGAGACACACACGTGGGTCAGGTGGGGCGGCGGTGCCATGAAACGGGAGGAGCGTGGCGCGGTGTTGGCTTGGGGTGGGGAGTGGACATGATTGTGTGATCAATCAAGGGTGTCTATCCCACTTCGCGCCGAATCAGGCGCGGGGTGGGTGGATACTAACCCTTGTTAGCGCTTGTGCGTGCTTCTTCTGCGGTCGCGAATCAGCGGCCAAGGGGGTTGGCGACGGCGGTGAGACACACACGTGGGTCAGGTGGGGCGGCGGTGCCGTGAAACGGGAGGAGCGTGGCGCGGTGTGGCTTGGGGTGGGGAGTGGACATGATTGTGTGATCAATCAAGGGTGTCTATCCCACTTCGCGCCGAATCAGGCGCGGGGTGGGTGGATACTAACCCTTGTTAGCGCTTGTGCGTGCTTCTTCTGCGGTCGCGAATCAGCGGCCAAGGGGGTTGGCGACGGCGGTGAGACACACACGTGGGTCAGGTGGGGCGGCGGTGCCATGAAACGGGAGGAGCGTGGCGCGGTGTTGGCTTGGGGTGGGGAGTGGACATGATTGTGTGATCAATCAAGGGTGTCTATCCCACTTCGCGCCGAATCAGGCGCGGGGTGGGTGGATACTAACCCTTGTTAGCGCTTGTGCGTGCTTCTTCTGCGGTCGCGAATCAGCGGCCAAGGGGGTTGGCGACGGCGGTGAGACACACACGTGGGTCAGGTGGGGCGGCGGTGCCATGAAACGGGAGGAGCGTGGCGCGGTGTTGGCTTGGGGTGGGGAGTGGACATGATTGTGTGATCAATCAAGGGTGTCTATCCCACTTCGCGCCGAATCAGGCGCGGGGTGGGTGGATACTAACCCTTGTTAGCGCTTGTGCGTGCTTCTTCTGCGGTCGCGAATCGGCGGCCAAGGGGGTTGGCGACGGCGGTGAGACACACACGTGGGTCAGGTGGGGCGGCGGTGCCGTGAAACGGGAGGAGCGTGGCGCGGTGTTGGATTGGGGTGGGGAGTGGACATGATTGTGTGATCAATCAAGGGTGTCTATCCCACTTCGCGCCGAATCAGGCGCGGGGTGGGTGGATACTAACCCTTGTTAGCGCTTGTGCGTGCTTCTTCTGCGGTCGCGAATCAGCGGCCAAGGGGGTTGGCGACGGCGGTGAGACACACACGTGGGTCAGGTGGGGCGGCGGTGTCGTGAAACGGGAGGAGCGTGGCGCGGTGCTGGCTTGGGCTGGGGAGTGGACATGATTGTGTGATCAATCAAGGGTGTCTATCCCACTTCGCGCCGAATCAGGCGCGGGGTGGGTGGATACTAACCCTTGTTAGCGCTTGTGCGTGCTTCTTCTACGGTCGCGAATCGGCGGCCAAGGGGGTTGGCGACGGCGGTGAGACACGCACGTGGGTCAGGTGGGGCGGCGGTGCCATGAAACGGGAGGAGCGTGGCGCGGTGTTGGCTTGGGGTGGGGAGTGGACATGATCGTGCGATCAATCAAGGGTGTCTATCCCACTTCGCGCCGAATCAGGCGCGGGGTGGGTGGATACTAACCCTTGTTAGCGCTTGTGCGTGCTTCTTCTACGGTCGCGAATCGGCGGCCAAGGGGGTTGGCGACGGCGGTGAGACACACACGTGGGTCAGGTGGGGCGGCGGTGCCATGAAACGGGAGGAGCGTGGCGCGGTGCTGGCTTGGGGTGGGGAGTGGACATGACCGTGTGATCAATCAAGGGTGTCTATCCCACTTCGCGCCGAATCAGGCGCGGGGTGGGTGGATACTAACCCTTGTTAGCGCTTGTGCGTGCTTCTTTTGCGGTCGCGAATCAGCGGCCAAGGGGGTTGGCGACGGCGGTGAGACGCACACGTGGGTCAGGTGGGGTGGCGGTGCCATGAAACGGGAGGCGCGTTGTGTGTTGGCTATGGCGGCCGCGGTGCTGGCATGTGCTGGGAAGTGGTTGTGTGTGATTGTTCAAGCGTGACTCAGCTAATGGTTAAGGTAGGGTGTGTCGCGGGATGGATGCCATGGGTTGCATGTGTGACAGGCGGGGAATTTGGAAGACGGCTTGGCGGAAAGCTGCAAGATCTCCGATGCAGAAAACGTATGAAATTAGCTTTTGCAAATATAGCACGCCGTATTGATAGACATAGTTGGACCCTCCTAGCTAGTATGCCGCCTGCAAGATCCTAGCATAGCATATCTGGTAACAGTTATGTAACATTCCATGCCTGCTTGCCACTTGCACTAATCTTGCACACGTGGCCTCATAGTGCATCCTGCCTGCCACGTGTCCACCCGTGGTCATACCGTGGTAAATTTACCGGTCATATGTGGTAATTTTACCATTGGGGGTCAATTTACCGGTCATATGTGGTAGTTTTACCATTGGGGGTCAATTTACCGGTCATAGGGGGGTACCATGGTAAATTATATACAGCAATGGTAAACAATAATATATAATTACCGCGCTATAAGTAAATGTGGTAAAATCGTGTTAGAATTCTTCCACGTTACCAATAGGAAATTACCCACAGGATTTATATCGCCACTATTAGTATAATGGTGGTAAAACACCAATTTACCACATTTTACCACCAGTTTACCACATTTTACCACCAGTTTACCGCGTTTATTTCTCAGTGTGACAGTACACTACGTGTCAGTCAGCATTCTGCTCCTGGAGGCGACATGGCGGGCGGTGCGGAGGTTCTCCCCGAGCCTCCCCCTGCTGTTATGACTCGTGGAGCGGTCCCTTAGCGCCCGGATGAGGTGGGCACTCATCCAGGCCTGGGGCCCAGTGCCCAAGTCCGCTGGAAGGCGCAACCGGCGGGCTCAGCAACAGGCCGAAGCAGTGCTGCAACTCCTTGCCCGCACCTGGGTACAGCGAGTGTGCGTACGGCTTGGCTGCGCGCTAGCCATCTGGACTACCTTTACGACGGTCCAGACCAACAGCATAGGACACGTGCTCGTGGAGGTGGCGTGTCTGGCGGCGACAGAAGCATGGAGGAGCGTGCCCAACTGGTGCATTACGGCTGCAGCGACCGCCGGGGCGATACACGCGTGGACACAGTTCCGCCTGGCCAACACCAACGCCGTCATGCGGTTCATCATTCTCAATCCAAAGTGTGAGGACCCCCCCAGCCGCTTCAAACGCGCCAGCAAGCGGAATAAACGGCAAGGCCGAGGGGCGCCATCCTCCCACAATCTGCGGCGCAGAGCCGGCCTTAGGAGGGCAAGAAGCCGGCGCCACGCCCGCAGGGGCCGCAAGCGACGCAAAAAGCCGCGGCAGCACTTCCAGGCGCAGACATTCTCCACGCAGGCCGGCGAGGTGGACAGCGCCATGCCTCTCGGCCGAGAAGACGACGTCGAGGCACTACACGCCCGTGATGAGGAGCTGGACGTCGTCATGGGGCCTCAAGCAGGCTTCCACGGCGAGGGCGCCTGGACCGACGAAGAATGGCAGGACCTACGCAGCCTCTTGCGTCGCGAGAAAAGCTTCATGGCCACCACCGCCACCGACCTGCCTGGATACACAGGACAGATAGGCAAATTTGACATCCCCTTCAAAGACGAGTCCGCCTCACACTACCAAAAGCCCCGACGATTCTCTCCAGCCGAGCGGAAACTGATCGATGAACACTTCAACAAGCTCCTGGCTGATGGCATCATCGAAAAAGCCCCAAAATACTGCGAAAACACCTGCAACGTCGTCGTGGCCATGAAGAAGGCCCTGGATGGCTCCTGGACGGACAAGCGCGTGGCGCTGGACCTGCGAGGGATCAATGAATTGTCACTCAGAGATCGCACGCCTCCACGGCTGCCCGAAGACCTGTTTCACGACATCGGTCGAGACCAGTACATGACCAAGCTGGACCTGCGCAGCGGATTTCACCAGATCGTCCTGACCGACGACGCGTCACTCAAGACATGCTTTTGGTGGGCGCGAGACGGCGCCGCTCCCGAGCAGTACGTCTACAAGCGCATGCCCTTCGGCAGCGCTAACAGCACCGCCATGTTTGGACGGGTGATCGAGCACGAACTGCGCGGACTCAGCTGCGCCAAGGTATACTGCGACGACATCCTAGTGACCTCGCCTACCGCCCGCCAGCACCTGGCCGACCTGGAGGCAGTCATGCAGCGCCTAAGCAAAGTGGGACTGCGCGGTCACCCAGGCAAGTCGGTTTTCGCCGCCGGCGGGTGTGAGTTTTTGGGTTTCCTGCTGCGACCCGGCAGGCTGTCGCCTCACCAGGCGAAAGTGGCCGCCCTGCTCGAACTACCCACGCCCAGAGACGTCCGAGGCGTCCGGGCCATATTGGGCTTCATGAATTTCTACCGAATCATGGCTGCGCGCATCGGCAAAGAAGACTACTCGACACTGGCATGGCCACTGAACTGCCTACTGAGAAAAGGCAACGAGAACGTCAAGGATCTTTGGGGCAAGGAGCACGACGACGCGCTGGCCCGGCTCAAGGAGCGGCTCACCGAGCCTGGCGTGGTCATACATGCCTATGACCCAAGCCGGCCACTGTACCTTATGACCGACTGGTCCGGGGTTGGCATCTCTGCCATATTGGGGCAGAAGGATGACGAGGATCGCGACGTCATCATCGCAGCCACCAGCCGCTCCCTCTCCCGGTCGGAAGTGCGCTACAGCAGCTTCTATGGGGAAGCCCTCGCGGCCGTGTACGGCGTGAGATCTTTCCGACACTACCTCCACGGCGTCAAGTTCACCTTGATCACCGACCACAAGCCGCTAACATGGCTGCGCTCCTCGCAATCCCTGACCGGCATGCACCTGCGATGGCAAGTTTCCCTGCAGGAGTTCGAGTACGACATCGTGCACAGGGCCGGGAGCAGCCACACCAACGCGGACGTACTGTCTCGATACCCGAGAAAGTCGTCCGTGGACCCCACCGGCGCCAGTCTGGACCCCACTGAGGAGGAAGCCGCACTACCGACAGCAGGTGCTTTCGCCTGCCTCTGCGCGCGACACCCGCGCATCCTAGAGGAGAGCATGCAGGACGTCGCCCCCATAGCATCGTGGCAATACGAGGGCCATCGGTGGGCGGGCTGCCAGACGACCCCTGCACAGGCCATGACCTGGTCAGCCACCACCTAGGGGAGCATTGGGCCATGCACATTGACGCCCAAGACCACGACGCCCGCGACGACAACGCGACGACGCTCTGGGAAGAGGCGTGCGGTTGGGTGGAGGCATACCTAAGCAACAGAAGGCACACCCCCATTACTCGGGTGCTGTGCGGCGAACGTACGGATGGGCACGCGACCAGCTTAGACACACGCCCCCTGCCCCAGCGGACCGTGTCCACCCTGCACGACAAAGGAGCCGTGGTCATCGAGCTCTGCGCAGGCCTGTGTTCGGGTCTGGAGGCCTGGCTCATAGCAGGAGGCAAAGTCACCAAATACGTTTACTGCGACAATAACGTGAAAAGTCGGCAGGTCGCCAAACATCGGTTGGTGCAGCTGCACAACCGATTCCCGCAGCAACTCCCTCTGGAAGCCCTCCACGACGCCTTCACCTCCGTGCCCCAAGATCTCAGACGAATTTCACGAAACGACCTCCTCTCCCTCACCAGCGAGGGTCCGTACATCTTCGCCGTAGTAGGCACAGAATGCCAGGACCTCTCTGCGGCTGGTTCCCTGCAAGGATTGAAAGGGCGGCACTCGTCAGTGCTGTACGACGTGGTGCGCGTGCTGGGGCAGCTGCAACTCCTGGCGGGGCACGACAAGTTCGCGTACATGATCGAGTGCGTGGCGGCACAGCACAACTTCAACAGCCGCGAGGTCCGCGACGTCATGCATCCCCTCATGTGCTCCATGATTGGCATGCCCATCACCATCGACGCAGCACGCATGGGGGCGCGTGCACACCGCTTGCGGAATTATTGGACGAACATGGCCGGGTACGTGGACGCGCAATCCGTGCTGGACACCGTGGAGCGGGACCCATGCCGCCTCGTAAAGGACATCCTGGACCCCGGCCGCGTCGAGCAGGACGCCGCAGACGACACCGCCTCCGGCCACTACCCCTGCAACACGCGCGGAGAGCCCATGAGGGCGTGGCCCACCATGATGTCCTTCCCAGACTCCTACCAGTTCAGGGAGGGCAGAAAGGGCACCGTCTGGGACCACGCCACACAGCAGTGGGGGCCGCCCACGCCCGAAGAAAAGGAGCGCGCCATGGGGTTCCAGACCGGAGCCACACAGGCGCCCGGCGTCTCGGCGCGCGAGCGAGGCGAGATGCTGGGCAGAGCCTTCGACGTCCGATGCGTATCCCGCCTGCTGGCCGTGTGCTACCTGCTCAACCGAGCAGAGGCTCCTCGGGTGCAAGTCGAATCCAGACACTCCATCGCAGAGTACGCCACGCCCAAGGTTTCCTCCCTTCACTGCAATGGGGAGGAGAGGCCACCCGAAGAACCCCCAGAAGCCGTCGTTACCCAATGGGCAGCAGCGCTCAGCACCATCAAGAGAATTGCACGATTGGAGGCATCCGAGCTGCGGCAGCTGTACGGGCCTGGCGCCACAGCCTCGCTTGTGCAAGCGGCACACCAGCCCCCACCAGAATGCTGCGGCCAGCGACCCCACGACAAGACCGGGCTAGGCGCCGCCCCAAGCGATGGCACCACCACAGCACGCAACCCAACAAACCCCCTCAGCACCCCCATACAGTTCGTACCCGCCAGAAGCCCCGTGCCCTCACTCCACACCGACTCCCAGCACCAATCCCGCTCTCCGCGACCCAGCCTCCCCAGCGAAAAGGTGGCACGAACCCTCAGCGCGGCGGCAGAGGCCCGCGAACCGACAGAACCCTACGACGACGAAGCAATGCTGCGGTGGCTGAAAGGCGAACGCCCCGACGACCCCGACATCCTCGCAGCTGCCAGCAAACGAGCACAGCACTACGCGCTCGAAGGAGAATCCCTGATCCGCATCCTGCCCAACGGGGCAAGGCGACCTGTGCCACCAGTGGACCAGCGAGACCGCATTGTGAAGCAAATGCACGAACGGTGTGGGCACTTCGGGCGCCGCCGCACCGCAGCCATGGTGAGAGACGCATTCTACTGGCCCAAGCTGTACGACACCTGCTCCGACGTCGTCAGCAAGTGCGACGCTTGCGCCCGCTACCGCACCACCTTCGACAAGCACGCCCCTCACCTAAACCCCCTGGAAGTCAAGGGCATGTACTACCGCTTCTCCACCGATCTGGCCAAAATGCCCCGCAAAGCCAAGAACAACTATCAGTACGTCATGGTGGTCGTGGAGCACTTCACCAAGTATGTCTGCCTCATCCCGCTGCACACAAAGGAACCGGTGGAGACCGCTCAGGCATTTGCCCTCCACATCATAGCCAGGTTCGGGTGCCCGGCAGAGGTGGTGACCGACAACGGCGGCGAGTGGGAAAAGGAATTTGCCCAGCTACTCAAGGATAATCTGATCGACCACCGCACTACTTCGCAGTCCCATCCCCAGAGCAACGGCCTCAGCGAGCGCATCGTCCAGATGACCAAAGCCGCCCTCACCAAGGCGTGCAAGCAGGCTGGATCCATCGACCGGTGGGATTCGTTCCTTCCTTGGATTATGCTGGGATATAACGCCACGCCGCAGGAGTCCACACGCCTCGCACCATATGAGCTCGTATACGCCCAGCGCCCAACGCTACCCCCGGCCATCAAGGAGCGCCTCAGCCAACCTCTGGAGTCCTGCATGGACGCGGACGCCATGGCGGCCAGCTACCTCGAACGCGCCGAGTATGTCAAAAGGGCCACCATCATGGCCGGCAGCAACATCGCCATAGCCCAGCACCGCCAGACCGAGCGATACGCACAAGTGCGCTCAGGAAAGTACCTGCCCAAGCAATTCAACTTCCGCGTGGGCGACTTCGTGTTCCTGAAGCGCAGTGTAAGTCACGGCCTGCAGCTCCACACGCGCGACCCTATACTGCAAATCAAAGAGCTGCCTGACGACGGCACTGCCGTGCTACAAGGCCGATGCGGCAGCACATGCAACGCGCACTGCTCGCAAATAGCCATCTGCCATTTGCCCGACGTCGACCCCACCATCACCTACAATCTGGACGACAACGAGGACGCGCGCTGCCAAGTGTGCAAAAAGGCTGATCGCCCCGCCAGCATCCTTCTCTGCGACGACTGCAATCAAGGCTATCACCTGGGGTGCTTGCAGCCCAAACTAACTCGAGTCCCCAACGAAGAGTTCTGGTACTGCCCCCGCTGCCTAGGCCTGCTGCCGGACGACGACCTCTCCCCACAATACCTCACTGCCTACGAAAACAGGGGCAAACAGCTAGACGGAAAGCGCGCATTGAAGGTTATCGACGGTAAGCCTTACGAGGGCACCATACGGTGGCTGGGAGCCGCAGAACGCCCCTACGCACTTAAATGCGAATACGACGACGGGGACTCCGAGACCTTCACGCTGGCAGAACTGCAGCAGTACCTGCTGCCTGACAACGCAACGGCCCCGCAGAAGCAGGCAGTGGCCCAGCCCCAGCTCGCCGCAGAGCACGCCCTTCACACCGCACTGGCAGCCATCCCAAAAATCACACCCAGCTCAACCATCCTGCCCACGCCCTTTGACAGCCTTCCCAGCACCTGGGACCTCGGCGACAGACAGAACATGCTGCGCGCCACGGCTACCCTCCTACCTGGTCATTGGGACCCCGCCCACATCACCAAGCTCACCCAGCACGTACGCCAACAAGCCCAAGAATTAGTGGACTTCGCCGCTGCCAACCCCAACACGGTCACACACCGTCACCCGATGACCAACGCGGAATGCCAGCACACCAGCGCCAAGCAATGGGGAACACAACTAGTGGTCACCACCCCCTCCGAAATCGAACAGCTGGCAACTCACGTCGCCTGGCATCCCGCCGACAAAGTGTGGGACCCCTATGCCGGCACGGGCGCCATCGAAGCAGCCCTGCGTCCCCGCGGCGTGCCCACGCACTCCTCGGACATCAACCCCGCCATGGCCACCAGCACCCCAGTGGACGCACTACAACCCGCCAACGTCAGGCGCATGGGCAGCTACAACGTCGTGGTCACCAGCCCCGCCTTCAGAGTTTTAGACATCGCCCTGCCGTTACTGACTATGGGGAGAGAGCTGACATGCGCTCACGTGCCCCTGCACTACGTGTTCGACGCGCACACGGCCAGACGCAGCTGGCTGTGGGAACTAGCCGCTGCGCAACGTATGAGCATCTTGCTCTGCAAGCAGAAGGGCCCACTCGGCAGGCGCAACGTGTGGCTCATCATCGCCGACACCGCCACCACGCTGCAGCGTAGACTCAAGCCAAATTTCGGGCTATACCCTAAAATTTCAAATTTTGAAATAACGTATCATTATCTACTCTCCAAATGCTATCTAGTCATATAAAAAAAACCTCGTTATCATAACTTCCGCCGATTGACACCTGAGCACCGCCCGAAACGGGGCGAAAAATCGCCTGGAAACCCCAAATTTCGGGCTATACCCTAAAATTTCAAATTTTGAAATAACGTATCATTATCTACTCTCCAAATGCTATCTAGTCATATAAAAAAAACCTCGTTATCATAACTTCCGCCGATTGACACCTGAGCACCGCCCGAAACGGGGCGAAAAATCGCCTGGAAACCCCAAATTTCGGGCTATACCCTAAAATTTCAAATTTTGAAATAACGTGTCATTATCTACTCTCCAAATGCTATCTAGTCATATAAAAAAAACCTCGTTATCATAACTTTTTAAAAAATGAGAATATAATGAGACACCCGCGTGTCTCATTTTTGCGATATCGTCGTTACAAGCCGCGTCGTGCTCCATGTCCTTCTAGCCCAACCCACGACCTCACCACCACCGAGACACAACCACCGCGACGCGCACCCTCACGCCTAGGCACTCACCCCAACGCCAACCCCACAGCCCCTGACAACCTCCCCGAGAAGCCCCAACGCCCACGCTTTCATCCGCCCCAACGCAACGTTCCCCTAAAAAGAAAAAAAAAGAAAAAAGTTTTCCCCAGACCAAGCCCGCTGCCCTAATGCCACACCCCAACACCAGCCACAACGACAACAACACGCCCACTGCCACAACCACCCAGCCACTACGCTTCGAGGTCAGCGCACCTCGGCCGCAGCCGCTCAGCCAGCTCCACACAACCAACCGCAGCAAGCCTAACCTACGCTCCACCACCTCAGCGTCCAGCAGAAGGCTCCCAGCCCAGTACGCCCTCAGCTGGGGGGGGGATATATACAAAAAATTTTCCAACGCCGTCAACGACGACAACAACACGCCCACAGCCACAACCGCCCTGCCGCTGAACTTCGAGATCAGCGCGCCCCCAGCCGCAGCCGCACCCCCAACTCCACACGACCAGCCACAACCAACCCACCCCACACTCCGCCACACCAGCTCCCCACCCCGACGAACACATCGCACTCTCCCCGTCCCAACCAGCAGAAGGCTCCCTGCCCAGTACGCCCTCAGCTGGGGGGGGGATATATACAAAATTTTTCCCCCGTAACAGCCCGCGCGCCCCCGCGCGCCCTAACTCCACCAACCCTCACACCTGGAACCTCAACAGCCTGGCCACCCTGACACCCGCCACGACACGGCGCTGTTCATAATCGCGACATCCCAGGAGGCGGCTTGGGGCCACCCCTCTTAAGGGAATCCACATCCCGCTGCAACTTGACCAACTGAGCACTGAGCCGCTCAATGGCCGAAGCCAGGCCAGTGTCAGTGGTGCAAGATGCTACAGACATGGGGCGCCCTGCAGTGTGCTTGCCCGAGAGCCGCCCGCAGCGGTGCTGCTCGCGCACGCGCGCCTGCAGGGTGAGCAGACTAACAGCCGCACGCTGGTCAGCTCGAGCAAACGAGTCGACCAGCGTGGCGTAAGCCTGCCCAGATAGAGCAGCGAACTATAGAGAGGAACTGCCTTTTAACAGCGTCTTCGGGCAGCGTCGTCAGACGCTGTGCATCCCGAAGACAGCTGTTAAAGAGGCGAATCCCTGCATCAGGGTCATACTCGTCAGAGATCTTCACATCAAGCAGCTCAGTCAAAGCATCGAACGGAGTCGACGCGTCAGCAAGCATACGCACCACCTCGAGGGTGGCGCGTTTGCCATCAGCAGGAACATCCGCACCAGAAGCCTCTACCCAATTACGGGCAGGAGACCCTGGCGCAGTCAGTAGCAGCAGCACAGAGTACAAAAGTTCATTGGCAGCAGGCAGAACAGGGGTGTCAGCAGCAGTCAGGTCAAACAGGGGTGCAAATGCCGACGACTGTAGCGTGAAAAGCTGCTGAAGCTCTGACACCAACTGAGAAAAAATGTCCGAAGCTGATGTCTCGTCCCCACGGAATTTTGCGGCTTTGTCGCCCAGCACTTTTGTTGCTGCGGTTTTGGAACTCTGAACGTCAAACGAATCTCTGCGCAACCGGTGCACGAGAGTGGCAGCCGCAGCCGAAGCTTCCGATGCAGCCGAATCCAAATGCGGAGTTGTGGGTGTTGCTGCATTTAGCGCTCCAACATCATCGAAAATAGTTGCTAATTTACGCGCCCTAGCGCGTGTACGTGGTCTTTGAGGCGTATCCATTATAAAATTGACGGTGAGACGGGAATGTGGGCTAGCGGTGCGACAGTAGACGGTATTCCCGCAGCGGCCAATCCCTGCAGGAGTCTCAGCAAACAATAACACAATCAAGCAGGTCATGAGCCGAGTGGCTAATAGTGGGAGCGACCCACAAAACGCGGAGTGTCCTTCCCGCTGATCAGGCGGAACGTGAAGCATAACCATAACCAGCGACGATACTGCTGCCAAATAAATGTTAAAAAAAACTGATCTCCACTTCAAAAGGAGGCCATACTGCGAAGAGAAAACCACTGCCTAAGGGGGCGCCCACCCCATCTCTGTGTCAAAACTTAGCCAATCATGGCAACAGCTAGGCGCTGTGCCATCAGAATTACCGGGAAAGTGGTGACGCGCATAACCTGCGAGAACAGGTGTTCCGCTCGGTGAAAACGAACTGGCTAAGCTCCATAAACAGTCCGGCCGAGTGCTTTTATCCAGGGGAGAAGTCCTGTCGCGATTGACCGGCCCCTGGCCGAGAGAGTCTCCCAAAAAGAGGGTTTGGCCGAATAATGGCCGAAAGAATTTTGACCCTTAAGTATGCAAAAAGATGTCAAAACAAGAAAAAACAAATGTTTTCTTGAAAACTGGCCGAAAGGCCTCCGGAGAGGACTTCTGCCCTGCTTTTATCATGCATCTCGGAAACCCGGATAATACGAAATAATGACTGACAGTACAGTACTACTGTACTGTCATCCTAGCTACTAGCGGAGTCACGGTTCCGATCAGAGACAGGTCAGGCTAGGGGCTATCAGAGCCCATAATAATAACCCTGAACCTAAAGTCCAGCAGATATGTGTCAAGGTTCAATTTGCGCCTAATAGCTTCCCTTGAATCGAAATGGCCTATTTTTGGTGAATTGTTGAAATTAAATCGAATTTACCCTATTTATTGGCGGCACCCTACCCTTAAGTGTATTTGAATTTCAAAACGGTCTGAATTCGCTGGAGAGTTACTCCATGGTATAAGGTTTGGTCTCCCTCTGGCATGATGGGTACATGTGAACGCACCCCCTTTGTACGTTTGTCACTCCGCAGAGTGACTTTTTTTCTTGACACTCGAGAGTGACTTTGGGTGCGGGTCCCGGGTGAACCTTTTTTTCTCAGGATTTTTCTCTGTTCAGAGAAAAATCCTCCGGGGAAAATATTTCAAATACCACGCGAAAAATATTTCAAATCGAAATGTGCGTCTTCAAAACTGCAACTGGAACTCGAATTTCAGTATTGTTTCAAGAGCTGAAATTCAATTGATACAGTGTGCGTTGATACATAGCCCGCTTGCAATCTAACAGGGAGAGTATAACTCGACAGGCTCGTATAATTTTCCAATTCCCCGAAGAAAATGCCAGCGATAGAAGGTTTTCTCTTGTAAGTTTGGAAATAAACAGTTGGAAGAAACCTAAAAGTTGAGCCAGTACTAGATATGGACTCACAAGACGACATACCCTCTGGTTTTGGTTTCGAGACTCAGCGCCCACGAGCGTGCGTCTCCGCTTGTGTATGTGTATGCGTGCTTTCGTGCGCGTTTGCTATTTTTGTTCATCAAATCGGGCTTAATCTAATCCGACGGTTGGGTTTTCATAGAAAGGTTTCTTTTAACTGTCTGCGAGTTTGCTAGCAAGAGGCACCACTCGTCTTGGCTTGAGTCCCAGAGGAGGACATTTAGTTATGGGAATACTTCAAGTGCCATACGGATCTTTGTGAGCCATGCACGCTGCGATATGATCTCAGGGTTTAGGTCGTTGCCAAAGGCCTGCCAGCTCTTCCGCACCACAAGCTTAGCACGAACAATACCTGTGTAAAATTCCAGGTATGACAGCGATGCAATATTGATGAAGCGAGCTCTCATCAACGAGAAGAATGCACCTGACATACTTGAGTAAGTCCGGAAGACAAACCCGCTTGTGATAGAGCGATGCCGCCTACTGACACTTGCGGGCAGTTGTGAAAACTCCTAGTCGCATTTCTTTGAGACTCTCTTTCTCTACTTCCTTCTGTGCGATACAGGTCGCCAAAACCTTCACCCGACCATCTCGAGGGAAACTCCTCATGAAACGGGCTTTCCCCTCTTATTCATCCCTTCAAAGTTCTCTTGAGGATATTCGTATACTGTGCATCTTTGATCTTTGGGAATAGCGCTTCACTGAACCTATTCGTATTCCGTGGTGAACACTTTGGCCTGGCCTCCCCAGGTACAAGAAAGACCTACTTGAGCGCTTCCAGGCGTCCGTTGAAGCGGAGGTATGAACGCACACCTCAGTTCAGTCACTGCTTCAAGTTTTGACGCGATAACTTCTGGTATAATGATTTTTCCTGCGCTCCTTCATCGCGCGGTTCTTCTATGCGCAACGAAAAGCGTTATCGGCGTTCTGCTTTGTGTCCAACACACACACACACACACACGTCAGCTCTGCGCAACGCGAGTCTGTGTTGCCGATTCGCTTCGTGCCGTCTCGGTTAGCTCTGTGCAAGGAAACTCTGTGGCGGCCTATTGTCTTGCCCCTTTCTACCTTTCAGCTTTATGCAACAGAAAACTGTGTCGGGGGTCTGCCGCGCGCACACAACTCTGCTAGCAGTATGTAACGGGAAGCTGCATCGGCGGGTCAAACTCGTTTTTTTATGCGAGAAACTTTTGCAGTGATACTTTTTTTTCCCCAGGCGCCCATATCGCGCGTCTTCTCTGCGCAACTCAAAGCTATGTCGGCGACACGCGTTGTGCCAAAGACACACATCAGCTCTGCGCAACAAGAAGCCGTGATGCCGCATTGCTTCGTGGCCCTCTCACTTTTAAGCTCCGTGCATGAAGACCGTGTGTCGGCGACACGCGTTGTGCCAAAGACACACGTCAGCTTTGCGCAACGAGAAGCCGTGATGCCGCAGTGCTTCGTGGCCCTCTCACTTTTAAGCTCCGTGCGTGAAGACCGTGTGTCGGCGATACACGTTGTGCCAAAGACACACATCAGCTGTGCGCAACGAGAAGCCGTGATGCCTGTGCTTCGTGCCCCTCTCACTTTTAGCTCCGTGCATGAAGACCGTGTGTCGGCGATACGCGTTGTGCGAAGACACCGTCAGCTGTGCGCAACGAAGCCGTGATGCGCTATTGCTTCTTCGTGGCCCTCTCACAAGGTCCATTAAGACCGTGTGTCGGCGATGCGCGTTGTGCCAAAGACACACATCGCTGTGCGCAACGAGAAGCCGTGATGCCGCATTGCTTCGTGGCCCTCTCACTTTTAAGCTTCGTGCATGAAGACCGTGTATCCGCGACACGCGTTGTGCGAAAGACACACATCAGCTGTGCGCAACGAGAAGCCGTGATGCCGCATTGCTTCGTGGCCCTCTCACTTTTAAGCTCCGTGCATGAAGACCGTGTGTCCGTGGCCCCTACCCCAAGCACGTGTCAGCTTATTGCGACGAGAGGCTATGCTGGCGTTCTGTCTTGCGTCCCTCACACGTGTCAGCTTATTGCGACGAGAGGCTACGTTGGCGTTCTGTCTTGCGTCCCTCACACGTGTCATTTCTGTTGATTGGAAGGTTGTGTCGGTGTTCTGCACTGCACCCAACACACGTGTCGTCTCTGCGCAACGGACAGCTATACCAGCGGTTTACTGGGCACTGATGACATTGTCGGAGGTTCGATTGTTCTTGGGCTCAGGAGGCTTTTTTGTTGGATGCGCCACGGAAACCAGAGGACGCTCTTATAATGGACATCCATTGGTGAGCCTGTTATGCTTCGCTTTGAATCACGGATTATCACATTATTTGCCCCATGGCACTTCGAGAATTTGCTTGTGAGCAGTAGTGCAAGTGCGCTTGCCAGGGCCTTCGGGCCGCCAACACGTGAACTAAGATGTTATGTACCGCCATGCCCTCGGCTGGGTCTGAGCACCATGTACGTTCTGGTACACCATGCGCGTTATGGTACATCATGCACATTCCCACAGGGGGAGGCTTGCAAGTCTGACTCTTCTATCGCGTAAATGGCGGGCTCATGCCAGCTCTTTGAGCTCTGTCCTACCTGCAAGTCTTGCGCTTTCTTAAACTCCGAACACGTTGCCACGTAAGAAGCATGCTTGCAGTGTTGCTCTCTTCACGTTGCCACGTGAGAAGCATGCTTGCTGTGTTGCTCCCTTCACGTTGCCACGTGCGAAGCATGCTTGCTGTGTTGCCCTCTTCACGTTGCCACGTGCAAAGCATGCTTGCTGTGTTGCTCTCTTCACGTTGCCACGTGAGAAGCATGCTTGCTGCGTTGCTCTCTTCACGTTGCCACGTGCAAGCATGCTTGCTGTGGTACTCTCTTCACGTTGCCTATCAGAAGCATCTTGCTGCGTTGCTCTCTTCACGTTGCCGCGTGGCGCATGCTGCTGTGTTGCTTCTCTTCCGCGTTGCCGCGTGCAAAGGGCATGCTTGCTGTGTTGCCCTCTTCATGTACGTGAGAAGCATGCTTTGCTGTGTTGCTTTCTCTTCCGTTGCCATCGCAAGAAGCTATCTTGCTGTGTTGCCATCAACTGCGTTTGCCACGTGTGACATGCCTTGCTGGTTTTTGTCCTCTTCATTACCCGCATCTTGAAAGCATGCTTGCTGTGTTGCCCTCTTCACGTTGCCACGTGAGAAGCATGCTGCTGTGTTGCTCTCTTCACGTTGCGTGAAGCATGTCACTTGCTGTGTTCACCCCCTCTTTAGAGTACCCGCGTGGCGATCTTGCTGTGTTGCTTTCTTCACGTTGCCACGTCGCGGCTGTCTGCTGTGTTGCTCTCTTCACGTTGCCACGTGAGGAAGCATGCTTGCTGTGTTGCTCTCTTCACGTTGCCCGTGCGAAGCATGCTTGCTGCACTCTCTTCACGTTGCCACGTGAAGCATGCTGCTGTGTTGCTCTATTCGCGTTGCCACGTGAGAAGCATGCTGCTGTGTTGCTTTCTCTTCTGCGTTGCACGTAAGAAGCATCCCAGCACGCTGTGTTGCTCTCTTCGTTGCCACGTGCGAAACGTACTTGCTATTGTTGCTCTTCACGTGAAGCGTGGCTTATGCTTGCTGTGGTGTTACCCTCTTCACGTTGCCACGTGAGAAGCATGCTTTTACCCGTGTTGCTCTCTTCCGCGTTGCCACGTGAGAAGCATGCTGCCGTGTTGCTCTCTTCGCGTTGCCATGTGAGAAGCATGCTTGCTGTGTTGCTCTATTCACGTTGCCACGTGCGAAGCATGCTTGCCGTGTTGCTCTCTTCACGTTGCCACGTGCGAAGCATGCTTGCTGTTTTGCTCTCTTCACGTTGCCACGTGCGAAGCATGCTTGCTGTGTT
>LGRX02029687.1:0-69447 GCA_001247695.2 Cymbomonas tetramitiformis
GGGTTTTCTTAAAAGTGAGTGATTACTGTATGGCTACCATCCGATCACATGCTATAAACCGTAAATAGAGGGCAGAACGGCAGATCGACAGAATAATGAGAATCGAGATTCGAGAATGACGATCGAGAAAATGAAAGGGCGAGCAGCGAAAACGAAGGAGCTGAACAGTCCTTCGCTTCCCATTTTTCGCGAGGCCAAACGAAAGACTGTGAACTCTCGACAAACATCCACTCTCTCCAGAACGTTTCTCAGCGATGGAGTAGCTTGCCCGGCAATGCAGCGATGCAGGCGAACCCTACCGAAACCCTACCAATTAAAGACACAAATGACTTCACACAGCCCCATATACTGAGAGGCGCAGGAAAAAACTTTAGGGAATGGCTCAGGAGGGTAGGGAAACACGCTACACAAAGTATGAGGGCGAACTGCCGACACTCGACCACAAACGAATTCCCAAAAATGCTCTACGTAAAAGTAAAACTTTTTGGAAAACACACCGAAACACCCCAAATGTTTTGCACAACTAGGGGACGACATACAAAAAACGAGGCCCGCCAAGGAAATGATATTAGGGGCGTTACAGATATGGATTTAGGGCAATGTAACGCTGTAACCATAAACTCGACAACAGCAAAAACACTACAGCGACACCCGAGATGGACAAGACAGGCCCAAAATAAGCACCCCAACCAACCAAATGACACACTAGATACTGTATGCTAACGATGGTATATTGATGCAAAATCTAGCATGTATGTGATATATGCATGTTGCAGTGATATATAGGTGTATTGCTGGATAAACCCCCCGGTTCCATGGGGTACACGCCCATGGTCGGTTAGGCGCGGACAGATCGCCATCAAATCGATCAACCGAACTACATGATGGTTTAAGATAAGTCCTTACTTTTTAATCCTCTGCAAATACATCTATGTTATACTGTTGGTATATGCATGTATGCCAAGCCGTTATCGTGATCAGGCTGGTATATATGTGTGCATGAATGCTAAGTTCATGTGACCAAACTGATTATTATCACAGTGTGATTGAGTGCACAAGTTACAGTATATGTAGCAAGTTGCAGTATGTGATAGTGATGACGACCTGTGATAAGTGACTTTAGTGTGATAACTTGTCACTCACTGTCAGCATGTTATTATAATAATGGCAGCATGGTATAGTGATGCATGGTGTATACCATAGTATGTGTGTGAAATGGTGATGACATCGCACACTATTTTTGCACAGCATATGTGTGTATACTGATGATTGGTATAGCACATATTATCACTGCGCAGCATCATATGTCCATCTGGTGCAAAATTGTGCGTCCAACTGCGAAGTATTGTATGTACATCTGCGAAGTATTGTATGAACATCGTGATCGCATACTATGTCTGCGCGTAACACACATTGTATGTCGCGCTGCATGTCGATGCACCACACATCATGCGTCCACAAATCATGCGTCCCCTGCATAAGATAAAATCATCGCAGGTGTGCGTCGCACTGAACGAGCTAAAATCATCGTACGTACCGGAATATCCTAGTTCACTAGATATCAGAAGGTCCCGAACTGTGTGGATAAACTCTCATAAGATAAATAAACCCTAAGCTAGATATACCCGGAACGGTCTCGCAACGGTCTCGGAAACTCGCCTACCTGTGACACAGCGTGTGTCACAGCACGAACCTATAGATCAGTCAGCAGTCCAGTGTTGGTCCTAGGGGTCTGTCATAGCGCCCTGCACCGGGACTCCCAGTCAGGGCTGCCTATACAGATTCCAGCACACCACCCCAGCACTGTGGGTGGTGAATGGCTAGGAGAGTCAGAATAGTGCCTATTCTGCGGAAGGCGGGTTAACCCGCCGTGGCGACTTGTACGGCAGGTTAACCCCCCGATCGCATTCCTTCGATATCGCGCGCTTAATCGACCCAGAGCGTGTAACCCGTATGAAAAGTGGTTGATATACTCCCCAAAGGACCAAAAAAAGTGGGGCCACTAACATAAACCGAGGTGTGCAGTAAAATAAAGGATGCCTCCATCGTCGTTTCCATTGAGAAACCTTGAGAAATTGGTTGGTCATGAGTTGCGAGTTCCTGTTGGGGCTTGCGGTCGAGATTGGGCCCTCGAAACCGTCGAGGACTTTCCAGGGGACCCTCTCCTTCATCCCCTCCAAGCGGTGATACAAGGATATGACCTAGCACAACCTGTTGACAATTGGTTCAAAGTTGTCTTCAACTATGACGGCACGGTGACGATATTCACACTATGTGAAATATGTGTACCAACACCATTTCCCCCCTTTATTTCCAGATTAAAGCCACATACGGCTGCATATGATGCACGAAATTGTTCATCTAGAAAAGGTCTCCAACATATCTGAAAGGCATGTGTATGTGATACTTGTATGTGCCACAATAAACCCAAACCCAAACCCTAACATTATCGTATGTTAATGATATTTGCTGGTGACAGTGAGACGATTCAGTTCACACATGGTGTGGTGTGTAACATGCGGCGCATGGTCTATGGTGATCGGGGAGTGGTATGTGCATAAAGTTAAGGTCATGACACATCTAATTTCATGAAAATAAGCTTTCTGGGCACCTCCGTATCGCCTCCTGCCATGTACCGATCTACCAATATTAAACTCTATTGTTAACCCGCCGTAATTTTGAGGCCAACCCGCCATAACCTTGCGGCAACAATTGCGACCGGTATGCTGATGCAAGCGACCGATATTAAGGTTCTCACACATAAAACTAACATAGATAAGTATTGCATAGCATTGGTTCCGTCCGATACCTCGAATTATCAAGGAGATTGGAGGACTCAAAAATCGCTCTTAGGTATCGTTAACCCGCCCTAAAATTAGTAGAATAGGCAATAGTAAATCTCTAGGGCAGAAGCCAGGGTGACTCGGTGACAAGTCCTAACTGCTAATCCAACTGTGCAATTCTGATACACAAATTGGAATCCCTCTAGCTAGCATAAGAGAAAACCTACAGGCAATGTAAGTCCTGCTAAAGCAACGAAAGCTCTGCGCCAGCAAGTCAGATTGAAGAATTTAAAGGTGTCAAAGTAAAATCATAAACCAAATTGAAGACCGTGTTGAGGTCAAAGTAGATCTCAGCACACCACCAGATGAGATCGTGGTGTACTGCCAGAACTAGAAACATAACTACTCGGGGTCAATCAAAGGTCAGAGGACCACCGTCACCACAATGAGCACCGTAGCCATCTAGCCAATTGCAGCACTACACTCCACCGGGTTGGGCGGTCGGTGAACTGTTGCCGCAACACCCAGGGAGTGCAGTACCGCATCCAGCAGAGTGACGGGGTCCAACTCAGCGATACCAGAGTACAAGCATAAATCTCCCCTGCACAGCACAGGCTGCGGTGCAGCCTGACCCGATACCTGCACAGAGTCGATGTCGTTGGCCGCCGTGTAGGCGGCAGCTCCCACACCCATGATCGAGATGAAAAGGACAAGGGCGAGAAGGTAATGGAACCCCCACGGGCCCGCGTGTGTGGGGAAGCCCCATGCCGGCTTGCCACATCCGTAGGTGCGGGAAGCACCATCAGACACAGGCACGTGGGTCGCGGGCTCCGACGCATAATTTGCCGAAACGGCCGGAGCCCGCGGCTTCACGATGAAGCTGCCGTCGGCGAGGTCCTCGTAATCGTCCGTGTCGTAACCCGTGAGATCAACTTGCTCGATGGCGGCGTGGTTCACGGTCTGAACGAACCCAGCGAACTCACCGTCCGCGTCCGCTGTGGTGGTTACCCGCGCCGATTGCAGTGGCGCGGGCTTCACATCCTTTCCCTGCGAGACAGGCATAGCAGGGGCCGGCACGGCGGATGCCGATGCCGCCGCACCACCTACCGGAACCTGCTCCTCCGGTGTGGCCCCCGCTGCGGCGGGTCCGCACACCAGAGCCGAAGCCTGCTGCTCGATGCCGTCAGGAGGCGGGAAAGATGCGTGAACCTCCGCGGCAAGATCGTCGAGTCTGCGGAGGATATCATCCCCCTCGGAAGCCGGCTGCTGCTCCACGCGTCCACGGTGAAGCCGTAGGCGGACACGTCGATGCCGCCTACCGCTTCCGCACAAAACACCGCGGGCGGCCCGTACGCGGCTGCCGCACGTGCGAAGGACTCCGCCCCGTCATCCGCCGCCTGCTGGAACAACGCACACATGGCGAGCGCGTGCACCCCTCCGCGTCCTCCTCGTCGATGGGAATGCAGAATGCCGCGGCAGAGGTGGGCGGGTGTTGGCGCCCGCCCAACGGGCAGTCGCGGTAAAAGTGATACGCCTCACCTTTTCCTGCCTTCCTGCACCTACCGCAGAACGGCTTCGCCCGCTGATCGTCGCGGTCGAATCCCACGGGCGGGGCTTTGTGGGTCCCCACACGGAATCCTCGCGGCTGCTGCCCCCGCTGCTGCTGCTGCCGCTGCTGCACCCGCTCCCGCTGTTGACGCACAACCGGAGCGGACTCACCGTGTTGCCGCTGCACGAGCTCCTTGAGCTCCGTGATCTTTTGAAGAAGGGCGTCGTACTCGCTGCTGGAAAGATGCGCGGAGATGCCGTCCGCGCCAGAAGCCACTTTCCCCCCGTCCGTCTGCGCCCAAGCCCGGTAAATCTCCACAACCATGGAGCGGAGCGAAACCAGCGACACACGGGTCAAGTCAGCGGCCATGGGATAGCGGACCTTCACCGCAGCGTAGAAGGTCGGGTCGAGTCGGGTGTAGAGGCTTAACTTTCTGGTAGCCTCCGTCGGTGTCCAGTCCGACGCCCTATTATCCCGCACCAAACGTTGCTCCTTAGCCAAAATCGGCTGCGGGTCAACGTTTGCGGGATAACGCAACGCGGCGTGCTCCTCCTGCTGGGACTCCCGCAGCGCCACTGGTACACAGCCCTTGATGATGTCGATAAGAGCTCGCCGTCCATCTCGGGCAGCCGAAGAATCCGTACCAGTGAGCCAGACGGATCGATGCAGGGTTGGGGGTAGGAACAGACGGCGTAGCTGCCGTTGGTGTGTTCCGAACACCGTCGATCAACCTCAGAGAGGCGTCGATGTCGCTGTCCCTCGTGAGGGACTTCTTGGATCTCGTTGCGACTCCCATTTTTAGATAAGCCTGAGGGGAGGCGGTACGCTGTAGCACGTTTGGGTAGGGTCGCGGAGAAAATGCGACGTCACATACAGATACGGAACGAGCGGTCGAGCCATGCGAGCGAGGGACAAAGGAAGATGTCGCCGAGGTCAAAGGTGCCAAGGTCACCAGCCCATAAATCGGTAGCCCGCGGGATCAAGACTAGCAGAAAACCGTGAATGAACATTGCGTCGACGAAACCCGATCCAAGCCGGTACCCCATAGCTGCGGCTCAAGTCGCTCACCGCAAGCTGCTCATCTCATAATTTCCCACTGATGCCCAAACGCGCAAACGCGCACCACCTCTCCGAGCGGCCGTTTAGCCAATCATGGCCAAACTAGCAAGTGGAATAGAGCGTGGATGGGGCCACGACCTACCGGAATATCCTAGTTCACTAGATATCAGAAGGTCCCGAACTGTGTGGATAAACTCTCATAAGATAAATAAACCCTAAGCTAGATATGCCCGGAACGGTCTCGCAACGGTCTCGGAAACTCGCCTACCTGTGACACAGCGTGTGTCACAGCACGAACCTATAGATCAGTCAGCAGTCCAGTGTTGGTCCTAGGGGTCTGTCATAGCGCCCTGCACCGGGACTCCCAGTCAGGGCTGCCTATACAGATTCCAGCAGTACGTGCGCGTCGCACTGAACGATTCGTGCGGAACATTTGCGAATAGCGAAATCATCGTATGTGTGCGTCGCACTGAACGATTCGTGCGGAACATTTGCGAACATCGCTGTCGCACATCTCTTTCGCACATTATGAATGCGTATGTCGCTGTCGCCGGTGTTTGTCGCATAGTACGAATGCGATTGCGCTGATAACGAAATTTCGTGCGTCCCTGTCGCGCTTGATGCGAATCATATATACTGACGATCATTTTTCGTTCGCGCGCCTGATTCTCGCATACCGTGCCAACCCTGCAATATTTTGACAACATACATGTGCGATTCGTACGCTCATGCGCACACCTTGTCGCTATTTATTCGCTGACGATATTGCTGCGAATGTTGTTAGCTGCGAATATGATCGCGCTGATGATATTATTGCGCACTCCGCCGTTCGCTGACGATATTGCAGCGAATGCTGTCGTACGCGTGAAGATATTCGGAATATATGTATGAGCGAGCTCTGTCGCGCCGATATATGTGTATGCGAACTATGTCGCGCCGTATAAAATTCTATATATACGATATATATCAAGTCTGCTGCACACACTCGTGTTCTCGTTCTTCGCCTGAGCGGAGATATACCACTGTCACGGTTCTATGCGAACCTAATATGTGACGCGGCTGCTATTGAACTGTAGCAAGCACGCGATAGTATTTGGTGGGTATGAGTGCAGCGCTTTGGTGTCCAGAAGTGCTTGCATGAGCCCAATGCTTCTCATATACTTCCAATGCCCTCACGCAATCTCATGCGTTACCACCATCGGGTTGTGAACCCGAGGGCATTGGGTGAACTTCCCGTATCGGCTGGTCGAAATTGCCATTGATACTCGCATGCTGTTCATTTCATGCTTGAAGCGAAGACGCGTCCTCTCAGAACACTTCGGTTCTTCAAGACTTGTCTTGCTTCGCCATCTCGATGCCGATACCTGGCCTCTCGATGACAGATGTCACTCACCTCAGGTGGATGACAGCCATTATGACTGTACATGTCATAGTCGACCGTACTGACAATACTCGACGACTGTATGTCATTATGTCATTATGACATGACATGACATGATATGACATGACATGTATGACACGTATGACACGTATGGCACATATGTCATCGGTCATATCCCTGACACCGAACATATAACGGGAAGACTGAGTATTCTCACCGGCGATCTATTCTGATTATCTGTCTCACCGAATATAGAGTCCAGCTGATATATTCACCAATAATAATAATAGTAATAATAATAATATAACATTTACGCTGAGAATAATGACAATGTTATGAGTCCGCTGTAATCCTTCAAGCAGGCAACTAAAGAACGGAGGGAGCTGAAATCATCCTCATAGCGCACCCCGAAGGACTCATCTAGGTCATATCAACCTAGGAAACCGCGGCAAGGCACGAACTACGCAGAGCGCTAAACAGGTCGTGCCGGCGGAGAAACAGTATAGGAGGTGGAGGTGGAGCGAGGCTGCATCTGTGATGGAAAAAAGGGGCGGGGGCTACTCCCCTCTTCATGGCCGGGATCCGGTTTTCGAAGATAGTCTTGCTGCCCAATATGAGATGTGGATCATACCACGTTCCGTCCATGCCGAGGTACACACCCAGGGCCATTCTCTCCCTATTAAGCTGCTTAACCTTAATCGGGACGCTGCTCAGTTCCACATATTATTTTGCCGTAGTGGCCAGCAAGAGTGGCAGGCAGTGGGTTCGGGGTCTCATCGCTGGTGATAATACGGCTGAGATCGATGTTGTACCTATCACCGCCTCCAATCGAAACCATACTGCAATCCCTGATTCCAATAAGGTCACTTTCAGTTTGATGAAATAGCTGAGGGAGACTTGCTTCGTCAACCACGTGGCCCTGTTCACCTCCATGGCTGAATAGCGTTTCTCTCGCACCTCGGGATGTCTAGCGAAACATAGCCGTCATAAAAATGCCGGCTTGGAGCACCAACGCTGAAGATGCTGCGCGCAGCCTTGGACAATGGGATGGTCTTGCGCCCACCTTTCCTATTCAAGAGTTCCCGAGCTTTAAGAATAGCTAACACAACCTCGTCCATATGCTCTCGACCTTCGCCTTCCATCGCCACAAAAGTTCTTGAGAATGAAGTACCGAGACAACGAAGGCTCTTCACTATCTATCAGTTAGGGCACGTTGTGATTCGTTCACAACTCCGCCGATGACCCTACCACTTAGTCGGTCTTGCAATGCACTGGCTGTCACCTTTCGCCACAAACCCGTGGACGAGACCGCTTTTTTTGCACCACACTTGTGCCCAAAGCAATACGAACTGGCAACATCGAGTTGGTCTGATCTAATCTTTATGTCTTTAGCCCAAAGTTTTATCTCAGCGTTGCTTCTACTAGTAACCATACTTCCAGGGAGTATACGCTGCCCGAGCACAGAGAGCAATTTTGAGAGAGAGAGTTGCTAAAAGGCTTTCTGGCAAGTATATAGTATTCAAACTAATTAATTTCATGTTTCATGTGGTCAAAGGCGGTAGAATTCATCCGACGGACCCAGTAAACCCTAATATTTCTGACGGTGCGGATGGGCGGACAGTGCGGATGGGCGGACACGCGACGGACATGGACATCTATCTACCTCTAGAATTTAGTCGTCTGGCGTGGAATCTGCGGGCATCTGCATCTCCCATCTGCATCACTCGACTGCACGTCAGTCTCGCTTCGGTATTAATGCTTGAAACGCTCTCAGGCTTTCTGCTCGTTTGGGTGTCTAACAGACCACATTCGAGAAGCTGTTTGAAAACGGTGCCGCAGTATTCTATTGCACGAACCCGGGGACACGATACATTGATATAGCGCCAAGAGAGCACAGCAAGCGCATACGGATTGTGCACATCACTGGTGCAATACTCAAATAGCGTACGATCCTGTGAGCACAAGGAAGTCGAACCTTGAGCATCGCCTCCGAACGACCCGGAAGGCCCAGGTGCTTGAAAGGGTAAGCACGTTAGCATCAGGGATAGGGTTTTGCAATAACTGCTCCTGCCACTCTCAAAACCGATAAACCTGGCGACCACCCCTTGTTCGCGAATCTAGCGCATGCCCATCTTATCACCTCCGAAATCAGTCACTTGTTTCCATATTGAACCTTGACGGGTACCTTTTCTTAGTTATTTTAGAACCGGAGATCCAGGAATCATGCCCATCGTTTTACGGACCGGTTTTCTGGAGTATACTTATCTTAGGGATCCAGAGGACTCTTTCGATAGTTCACCTGCACAGATTCTTGCACGGTTCGCACATTCGTACGGTCGTTCGTTTGTACGGTCGTACGCGGAGCTACACTTTTCATTTTGCTTGTTTATTGCGCGTCTTGTTGCCCACGACTCAGATCGACCTTGTAAACTTCTCCTCCCGTGCATTTTGTCCACCCCTGCAATCCACAGCACGAGCGACGAAATAACGCGCAGGGGAGTGAAACGTCGGCTGCACTGCCTGGACATTTCAGTGCATTCAGATATGTTGGTTTCACCAGGCAGTATTCAAGGGATGAATTGCGGTCACTTCGCCAGCGTTAGGAGTGCCGAAGGACTTATATCCGAGATTAGGTCGCCCTACCACGAGTTTTCCGACAGGACCTGTACCGAGGTTTGCCAAGGAAGGCTGCCACCTTGTTGAGCATCGTTATTTTGAAACCCTGACACAACCCAAATGGGATTGGTGAAAGATCGTCCTACGATAATCGCCCCATTTAAGTATACTGTGCTTTGAACAGGCTGTCGGCGCTGCCCGTGGTGGTTGTTTGCGGCCAGTATCCCTGCTCAGTTACTTTGACGAAGAACTTGTCGAGACATCATGGGAATCCCGAAGTTTTATCGGTGGCTGTCGGAGCGGTACCCTCTGCTGAGTCAGTCAGTGACCATGAATGGCGCTCCAGAGACTGACAACTTGTATCTCGACATGAATGGTATCATCCACAATTGTACTCATGCGAACGGTGACGAAGCCAGCTCCAAACCAGCGGAGGAAGTGATGATGCTGAAGATATTCGCTTACATCGACACCCTGATTCAGATCGTGAAACCTCAACAGCTGCTATTCATGGCGATCGATGGATGCGCGCCTCGCGCAAAAATGAACCAGCAGAGGTCTCGTCGCTTTCGCTCGGCGCGCGACGCTGCGGAGGCGGTGGAAGCGGCCAAGCGGCGCGGCGAGGAGGTGCCGGACGATGCTGAACGCTTCGATTCCAACTGCATCACCCCTGGCACGGTATTCATGGCGCGTCTTACTGAGCACCTCAAGTTCATGATCCGGAAAAAGCAGACTGAAGACCCGCTGTGGCAGAAGCCGACCGTCATTCTCTCCGGGCATGAGGTTCCTGGGGAAGGGGAGCACAAGATCATGGAGCACATTCGATGGGCGCGGCTCGGGGCAGACTATGCGCCCAACCAGCGGCACTGCTTGTACGGCCTCGACGCTGACCTCATCATGCTCTCCCTCGTCACCCACGAGCCGCACTTCTACTTGCTGCGCGAAGTTGTCAAGTTCGGCGGCGGCGGACGCGGTCAGCCCTCCCGCGAGGTGATGGAGAACCCCTCCGAGCAGGCCTTCCTTCTGCTGCACATCGGCCTCCTGAGGGACTACATCGATGCCGAGTTCCGCTCCGACGCCCTCGGCTATGCCTACGACCTCGAGAACACCATCGATGACATCGTGTTCATCATCATGCTCGTTGGTAACGACTTTCTGCCTCCACTGCCGACTCTGGACATAGCGGAGGGGGCCCTGGACACCCTTTTTGCAGTGTACAAGGGGCTGCGGGTGCAGCTGGGGGGCTACCTTACCAGCGCCGGCAACCTCAACGTGCGCCGGCTGGAGATTCTTCTCGCGGCGGTTGGCGAGCTGGAGGCGGAGGTGCTCGAGGAGCGCGCCAAGCTCGCGCAGGAGTTTGCTGCGAAGCAAGGTCCCCCCCAGGTCGACGAGCTCGATGAGGCAGACAGCATGGATGCTCAGATTAAGGAAGCTGCCTCTACGTCCGGGGCGCTGCCGGAAGGGTGGACGCAGGTGCCGGTGAAACCGCCGCGCAAACCGGTCGCTCAGATGATGTGCGAAGAGCGAGTGAAAATTCTGCTGCAGGGCGGCAGCCTGGAGGGGTGGCGCAGCAGCTATTACAAGGAGAAGCTGGGCGTAGACCCTGTGGAGCGCGACGCGCTGGACGTCGCCTGCCGAGTGTACATCGAGGGGCTGGTGTGGTGCCTGCAGTACTACTACCGCGGTGTGGCGTCTTGGAACTGGTTTTACCCGAGTCACTATGCCCCCATGGCAAGCGACCTCGTCGGCCTCGAGGCCCACGGCGACTTCACCTTCGACCCAGGGCGCCCGTTTCTGCCCTACGAGCAGCTCATGGCCGTGCTGCCTCCAGGCAGCCATCGCCTGCTGCCGCCAGCATTTCACCCGCTCATGCTCGACCCGAGATCTCCGATCGGGGATTTCTATCCGCAGACGTTCGAGCTGGACATGGAGGGGAAGCGCAACGACTGGGAGGCTGTGGTGCTGGTGCCCTTCATCGAGGAGGCCAGGCTGCTGACCGCCCTCGCTGGGGTGGACTCGGCCGCCCTCTCAGCCGAGGAGCGCCAGCGCAACTCGCGAGGAGTCATGCTCACCTTCAAGCACACCCCAGCCACCAAATACAAGTTCTCCTCCACCATGCCCAAGACCTTCGCCGACCTCCAGGAATGCATCTCCATGTGCCGGGACACCGAGCCCTACAGCGCGCTCCCGCCTCACGCGCCCGGGTTCGGTCCAGAGCTGCTTGAGGGCACGACCACCGGGGCAGCATCACCCCCGGCCTTCCCGACCCTGCGAACCCTTCAGTTCCGCCCCGACCTGCGCAAGGCCGGGGTGAACGTGTTTGGCCAGCCCAGCAAGAAGGAGTCTCTCATCCTGCGGATCAACGACAGGACCGCGCACGGGGCGCAGGTCAGCGCCGCTCTCGTGGCCCCAGCGGTCCTTGGGAGGCGATGCCACATCGGTTGGCCTTACCTGAGGGAAGCCGTGATCCACACCGTGTCTGACGCGGCGCGGGTGGTGGATAAGACCGGCGAGCGCCCGCTCGTTGACGTCGGCGAGTGGCAGCGCAGTGTTGCCATGGCCTCGAATAAATTGTTGTCAGAGAAGGGCGTGGACGTGGGGGAGGTGGCAGTGGTGGTGGAGGTGAGCGCGTGCGAGGGGCTGGTGCGCGAGGCGGACGGCAGCGTGCAGAAGCGCTGGAGTGCCGAGCGCATCCTCGTGCCCCTCCAGGTCAGCCTGCAGCGGAACCCACCCGCGCATGGCGGAGGTCCCTGCACCCGCAGTGTGGCTGCTGTACCCCCCGGGGTCGCGCGCGCTCTGCCTCAGCCGCGCCTACTTCGGGTGCATGGCGCACGTGGTGGGTCCGGACAAGGCTGCCATGGACAAACTGATCGTAAGTGTCATGCCCCACCTCGCCGCTGACGCGGTGGCGAAGCGGCTGCTGCGAAGCGTGGTGGCCCAGTTTCACAATAGCGGCGCCACGGCGCGCCAGCTTCGCCTCAGCCCCTCCGTGCTGGGGCAGCTCACGGGGAGCGTGTGGGTGCGCACCGGCGAGGAGCGCATCGACATCGGCCTCAACCTGAAGAGCGCTGCACGGCACCTCTGCATGCCGGACTACTCCCGGCCGGCTGCTGGGGGGCGCGGGTGGGAGTACTCGGACAAGGCGGTGGATCTCGTTGGGCGGTACTTAAAGGACTTCAGCTGGATCCAGATGGGGCTCGGCACGCAGCAGCGCAACGACCGCGACGGCTTCCAGGCGCAGATGTTCTTTCCGGAGGTATCACGAGAGGAGGCGCAGCGGCACCTCCATGCTGCGAGGAAATGGCTTGAGCAGTGCGAGGTGGCCAAGCGCCCTCTAGTCGAGGACACCGCGGAAGTGGCATCCGAGGATGCGATCCGCGCGCTGCAGATGGCACTCCCTTCGCGAGCTGCGGGGATGAAGGCCGTGGTGCTGGAGAATGTGGCCGCGGGGTTGCTGCTGCAGCCCGTGGACAGCGTATCGGCCACCACAGCAGCAGTGGCAGGTGGCCCCATGGAGCTGGGCGACCGGGTGGCTGTCGTAGTTGAGGGGCCTCAGCGCCCGCAGTTCGGCTCCCAAGGTTCAGTGGTGGGTGTACATAAGGAGGCGATTGAGATCCTGTTCGACGAGGCCTTTGTTGGGGGCAGCACCCTGCAGGGGCGCTGCAGCGGAGCGTGCGGGGGGTACCTCAAGAGTAGCGACGTCATCAACATCTCCAACCCGCATCCAGCTGCCGGGGCTAATCAGCCACCGCCGAAAGTGTCTCGCGCAAAGTCCAGTGACGTGGCCCCCAACGCTTGGCACAAAGCTCCCAGCAGCGCCCCTTCGGCCCCAATCACCTCGGGCGGGGACGGTGATGCTCCGAGAGCCTCCTCGGAGCGCGCAGGTGATGTGAGGGCAGCGGTGGGCTTGGCGCAGGCGCCGCTGAGCAGCAAGAAGAAGAAGGTGGAGCGCAGGCCGCACTCAGGCCCACGCGCGGAGCAAACAAGCGCAGGGGGCGGGCAAGATGGCGCAGGGGTAGCAGCAGTCAAAGGGAGATCAGTGGGGGCCAATGGACGTCCTGACCCCGCACTCTCGCAGCACGCATCAGCCGCAGGGCTCCCGACCTCACAGACCTCCGTGCAAGAGGTGGAACAAATCACATCTAAGCTGAAAGATGGGATGTCGCTGGCGCCCCAGTGCAGTGAAGCGCCGCGCAGCAATGCAAAAACCGGCGAGGAACAGCACACGGGGAGTGCCGAGGCATTCTGGCAGATGCTGTGTAATCCGCAGACCGCAGCAGGAGACAGCAGCAGCAGCAGCCTGCGGGACGCACAGAAACCTAGCAAAGCGAGAACTAGGAATCCCAAGACAAGTGAGAAGAGGCAAGTGCCCGTTGCGCGGCAGGTGGAGCAGCAGGCAATGCACCCTGCTGAGCCTCCCCTGAACCCAGGACAGCAGTTGTTGCAGCTACTTCAGCCTGGTGCACGCAGAGCAGCAGGGCCTCCGGGAGGGAATGTGGACAGCTCAGCAGTGAACATGGCTGCAGGTGCACTAGCCAACATGGAGAGCGCTGGCATGGCACAGGAATCGAAAGCAGATGGTTGGAATGCAATGTCAGGCAGCATGCAGCCTCTGGCCGCGAACACAGTGTTCAGCGGGTCGTATGACGATGAAGCAGAGGATCCAGCCGCTTTTTGGCAGATGCTATCTCAGCAGCATGCATCAGAGGCTGCCGCCCACAGCCTAAGTGGGGACAGACGTTGATTCATCGGTGCAAGGATGCAGTACACGGATGCGGAGTGAGCATGATGTTACAATCACCTTTAGCATGTTGATACGGCTGCCTGGATGCATGCATATACATGGGGAGATGCATTTACGTCGCCGAACCCCTGCACGCCAGGAATAGGTGAAGGCAATCTACTCATGGCATGTGGTTTGCATACCGGTGACTTGCTGATGTATGACAAATTGAGATTCCACGAGAAATGTTATTGTTTAAGGCTAGTGATTGTCTCTCTGATATGACCTCAACTCCGTCCTGACATTGAAGCAATTTTGCAAGTGTGTTGTCCTCGGATCTTTACATAATGCGTCCAATGCAATCCGTGGCTCCTGCCTCTAGAATTCATCACGCCTCTGACGATAAATGCATTGTTGCCTATCTGCGTATGTGATTCTGCCCAGACCCCCACACGATTTGGTAGTCTATCCGAGGTTTTTTCATGGAAACTCCAAATTGCATGATCACACCGCCTGGGATTTAGCTGTCTAGGAAGATCTTCCATCCTTCACATGATCGGATGGATAGTGAGCCTGAGGGGAATCATATAAAGTAACAAATCAGGAAGCACACTGAAGACCAGGATGTGATTTGTGTCGACTTATCAGTCGCAGTCAGGGAGCATTTCTCTGAGTGAGCTTTAGTATAAATTTCATTTTAGATCCATGCCTTGCGTTTCGTATGCGTGCGACTTGCAATGATGACGAGTTGAGATGTCATGTCATCGCGGTCTAGTATTTACAATTGTGGTTGCACTTGGTAAATTTGAGGTGGGGTTATACAAGAGTTGAGTTTGCTTGAGTTTGTATAATTACTGCCGGCGACGAGGAATAGCTCGAATTATTGTTTTGGGGCGAAGCTCTGTAAATGGTGTCGCGATGGGCGTGCGATGTAATCTGTGCAGAGCTTGCGGTCTTTATCTTACGAAACCTAGGATCAATACCTGGAGATGAACTGCTTGTGGACCTGGATGTTGAGGAGTCAACACGGCGCAACCGGTGCCGCGGGTGCCCACGGTGCAGCACCGGGCCCCTGAGTATTCGGCATTATGTTACCATCTGAAATAACTTCGATTTCTCGTCCGATGTATAGAAGGCATACCCCCCCCCCTCCCCTTTCGATAACACATCGTCGGCCGGAATGGCTGTTGTAGTCGATGTCCAGGGGGTGCGTGCAGTTTGTAATATTGTTGTAATATTATTCATCTTGAATTGTGCCGGTATCAATAGTGGAAAAGGGACTGCAGTCGGTGGTCGTACACAATGAGCATTGCGTCGTGTCGTCGTGTCGCTTATCTGCATCGACATGCACTACTTCGCGCAGATCATGGTGCTCTTTTTTATTTGTCGGGGGGGCGGACACCGATCGAGTAATCGACTGCATTTTAAAGCCACTGTATGGCGAGGGTCCGTATTATTTGGTTATTAATATTTCCTCGATACCCTATACAGTATCGAGGGAACTGGGACTTGTCGATTCTGGGACTTGAAACTGTTAAACATAAAATCAATGATGTAAGCACAACAGAATACAGACAATGCCTAGTTCACCCGCCTTCAACCAAATGATGCTTTATGGTTTATTAAAAGTTAGACCCGTGACATACGTTCACGCCGGTTGCACCGCTAGTTTCAATGGATGCAAAGAGCGACTCCAACATCACGTGGCAGCCGAGTCGATTCCCTTGTCAGAACGTTTCGAGGCATTCAAAGACGTTAGACTTGTAACGGCCATAGAAATATGGTTTTTAATTTTCCGCACGGACTACAATTAGCGCGGTGTGCACCAGAAGCCTAGGGGAAGCATCGAAGGGTTGCCCATAAACTCCAACGCGTGCAACAGGTTGCCCGTAAACTCATACACCATATATTATGCCGACCCCGAGGATGAAGGAAGGGCTATCTGCTGAGCAAAAGGATCTGGGTGCAAAACGTGTCCCCATGCCATCCATGACTCACATCCTTAAGAATCTAATAGCTTGGTAACTCGGGGGGGACAATACCCTGACTTGTGCAGTGTTCTCTTTTTGGTTTGCTGTGGGTAATTCACAGGCCGAAAGCACAGGAACGTAAAAACAGGTAAGTTGTGGCTGTGTTGCATATAACGAAGAAAACATGTCAACCGTACAAGGCTAATGTGAGGCTCACCACCTTAGCAAACAAGCATGACAGACACAGGCAAGAATAAGTATTCATAAAAGGACCGTTGACATGGGGCAGGGTATGCTTAGAAGGAGATGCCACATTCATGGTAATATTCCGTTGCCAAAACCCCGGCGTGACGTAGATTCTCATACAACAATTGTACATTTGAGAAACACACTTTCTTTCTTTATTTATTTTGAATATGCCACAGCCTGAAACAGGCACAAAGACTTCCTTTCAACGTTGTTGTCTTAAAGCGGCTCACAAATGCTACGCTACCTTCGAAACTTTAAACTCAGGTTAACAGCAAGCGTCGTACGTTTGGCTTTTCCCTACAACTTTTGGATGAAATTGCTTGAAGTTTCCAAAGGTACCACAAGAGAGAGGAGCGTTTCGAATTGGTCCACCGCTGTATTCGTAAAGAACTTTTGGCATGCATCTCCTCGGTAGGAAAGTTTAACATACGTGGGCGAAAGAAGGAATATCGTGTATCGGAATACTGAACTTCGAAACAGGAATGCTGTAAACGTGCCGTCAAGCATCATCTTTGTACACGGACTCTGTATTTGGGCTGCACGCTCAACCTAAAGGACATACGCATTGATATGCGTGTATGATCCAAAGGAGCGCTATGAGCCGAAATGCGTTCTGGGAGATCATCTTGCACCAGACGGATAGAGCTTCAACAGCCAGCGAACTACGCCACACCTCGACTTCATCAATTTGCACCCTTCAAGAACTGAAGCTTCTGCAGATACTCGGTGACGCTGAGGGTGGAAGAGACCTAAGCCCTACAAATTATATTTTCCAAGAACTGTTTGACTCCTTAGCTTGCTGCACCCGTGGGATACGGTTGTGGTTTCGCCACAGTGTTCAGGAACACGCTCGACAGGTCTTTATACAGCTCTACCACCTGCCAATACAAAGAGTGAAGCTTTCGACATTTCCTCGCGCTCGTTCAAACAAACGAGCAAAGTAAACGTTGCAGGACGAACACACATAGGAACGTAAAGTCGTCTTCTGCCTTGTCAGGAAAAGCCTGACAGCGCCGCCCACCTACAAGTAAAGTGTGGGAGGAACCTTATTGATGTTGGTGTTGAGCTCCCGTATCAGCACGACATTCCGTTTTAAATCTTCCGGGCTGCTCCAAAACCATGTAATTTCAAGTGCACATATGTTGAGAAGCACGCAGGGATGAGAGCCAAAACGATGTGGTTAGGACGTTGCTCTTTACCTTCTTGAGTCGTGGTTAGCATTAATCTCGTTGACAAGCAATCTACGGAAAACGTTTGAAACGTGGACACCAATCAGTTTATAGTTTCTAGCACGTGAACACACCAAAAAAAATTCGGCGTTCCTCACTATGTTTAATGAACGAAAGCTGAAGTTCCAGTTGCGATAAGGAGAGCAATACGTTTTAAACAGACGCAGCACAAGCGCACACAAAAGTCCCCACACAAACGTCTTTGTTGAAGACACACAAGTACCGGAGACAGCACATTAATAAAAAATACTCCAAATTCTCATCCACCTCTTCACTGAGACTCGATGTGTCACAATTACAGGCATCTTCACAAGAAATTGTCTGAAAACCTCAGAAAGCAAGTACGTTGCGCGCAAACGAAGCTCCTAACAACCTTGTGTTTGCTCGAAATACAGATATATTTTTCTTTCAGCGCGCGACAAATTTTAGGTTTCAGGTTGAAGGGGATAATAATCACAAACTCGGGAAGTTCCCAACGCTCAGATCTTTGTGGTGCTTACTTGTTCCGGTCAAGTATCACCTGGACCGCGTGGACGCTATCGCATGAGCTTTGCCAAACCTGGGCTGCTGTTGATCCCAGCACACCATTTTCCATATCGTGTGACCTTCAGGGAAAACGACAGTAATGTTTATGCACTGAAGCTTTCGTTTGTCGCTACTCAGAACTTACTAGCAAGCGCTAGTTGTCAAATAAGAAATACGAAATATCTTACGCGAACGTCTCAGATACTCATACAGATACTCATACTGACGAACACGAGACCACCCGCACGAGAACGCCAGCGCCAAGTCTCGAGAGCCATTCGATTGCATGCCAAGATGCCATGCGCCATCACGATCGGGGGGATCGATATGACAGAACCGGAAAACGTTAATCGTGCTCTCCCCAGAGTCAGCATAATCTTAAATCTAACGACCATAATTGTGCATCGATTTATGGCCCATGGCAAGCATGTAAATTGGGATTTTCAGAATTGCGCTGGCGCGGCGCCTGGCTAGGGGAGGCGCCACCGCTCAGCCTCGCGCCAGGCGCCGGCGTGGCGCGTTATTTTCACCCACTTGCCCTCGCGGCCTCGCCATAATTTTGCCCGGGTTATTAAGGTGACCGCATTACCGGTAATTTGAAAAGGGGGTATGGTAATACCGGGCAATTTACCGGTAATTACCCGATCCCGGTAAATTATTATTTGAGATTACGTCTGACCGTAGGGTGCTCGCGTGCCACCTAACCGGGTTGAAACAACCGCATGTAACCACTGCGCCGCGGCGGTCCTTGCGACCGTCTCGCCTCGTTTGAAGCACGTGAACTAACTAGCGAATGTTGCTAAAGTTTTTACATAACACTTTGCCATATATGGAACACAAAAGTGAACACTATATACTGGAATATCCTAGTCCAAAGATATCAGATAGTCGGTGAACTCAATATAAAGATAGACTCTAAGATAAGTAAACCTAAGCTAGATATATCCGGAACGGTCTCGGACGGTTTCGGAGTCTAGCCTACCTGTGACACAGCGGGTGTCACAATACAAACCTACAGATCAGTCAGCAGTCCAGTGTTGGCCTAGGAATCTGTCATAGGGGCCTGCACCGGGACTCCCGGTCAGGGCTGCCTATACAGATTTCAGCACAGTCACCACCCCGCAACACTACCGGAATATCCTAGTACACCAGATATTAGATAGTCCCGTACTTAGTGTGGATAAACTATGTCCAAGATAAATAAACCCTAAGCTAGATATACCCGGAACGGTCTCGGACGGTCTCGGACGGTCTCGGAGTCTATGCTGGACTTCGGGTTTAGGCTTAGTTATTATGGGCGCTGACTAGCCCCTAGCCTGACCCTGCTTCCGTATCGTGTCCGTGACATCCTAGCACTGTACTGTACAATAGTACAGTACAGTAGTACAGTCTTGCTTCACGGTCTGGATTTCCGAGAGCATAAAGCCTCGGCCAGACACTGTTTATGTGATTATCAGTTTGATTCTCAGCGAGCTTAGCCGGACAGCGGATCTGTCTTCCTCGCAGGTTATGGCCCGCACCGGCTTTCCGGTGATTCTGATGATGGCGCAGCGCCTTGCTGTTGCCATGTTCGGCTAAGTAGGACGTAGGAGGGGTTGAGCGCCCACTTGGGTGGTGGTGCACCCTTCTCGCGGTATGGCCTTTTGACATGGCAGTGATGGCGGCACGCGTTGTGCTCGCCTTCGCTGCGCAGGAGATCAGTTTGTGACGGATTGTTTTTATTTTACGGCAGCATCGTCGCAGCGAGAGTTGATCTGCATCGTGCGCCACTGGCCCTGGCGAGGACGCTCCACACGTTGTGCATTTTGGCCACTCTCATTCTTCCGCTCACGACCTGTAATTTTCAGTCTGTTCTGCTGAGACTTCTACTGGGTATCTGGCCGCCGTGGCGTTTCTTACACCACCACCCTGCTTAGCTCAACCTTTCCGCTGTCTCTCTATCATGGTTACCACAGCAAATAGAATGACGCGGTCACGCGTCCGTAGATTGGAGACGATTTTTGATGATGTGGGTGCGCAGCACACTGCGACACCACACACCCCGCAGCTGCCAGCTCCGTCCACCGCAGCTGCGAGGGAAGTTCTCGACAAATGTCAGCAGCTTGCTCGCGACAATTTTGACAGAAAGGTTGCGAAAATCGTTGCCACGAAAATTCTCGGAGAAAAATCGGACCGCTTCGCTGGTACAGAGTCCGACGCGGTCGACATTTTTTCGCAGATCATGCATGAGCTTCGGGCACAGTTTTTGCTCCAGTCGCAGGCACTTGCTCCCCTCTTTGACCTGACTGACATGACTGTTGCGGCTAGGCATGAGGGCAACGAGTTGCTGCTTTCGGCTCTGACGTTTCTGGCTCGCCCTGGCTCGCCTGTTCGTGACTGGCTTGAGGCCTCTGGGTCTGACGTTCCTGGAGATGGCAAGCGTGCTGCCCTTGAGGTGGTGCGCATGCTCCAGGAACGCTCAGAGCCCTTTGACTCTTTTGAGTCGCTGCTGGCGGTTCGCATCCCCAGCAGCGAAGATCCTGACCGTGGCATCCGTGAGTTCAATGGCCTGTTGCGGGACGTTCAGCGTTCCCACAACTTGCCAGAGGACGCGGTGAAGCGGCAGTTTCTCAAGGCTCTCGGCAACTCGGCACTGTATCGTGAATTGGCTAATTCTCTGGCTCGGGCTGACCAGCGGCAGGGAGTGTCTCTTCTGACTATCCAGGCTCGTGTGCGGGAGCAGTTCCGCCACGGCCTGAAAGTCTCTGACACCCGTGTCTCTGCTCTGTCATTCGGCGATGGCGCGTCTGACCTGGCTGCGGCGTTGTCCAGTCTGCAGAAGCAGCTGGAGCGCATGCAGCAGGACATTCGTGACCTGAAGCGGCAGAAGCGGGAAGGGGCACCGCCTGCGGGCAAGCACCTTACCCGCTCTGCTGCTAAGCATCATCGTGCTGGTGTTAAGCCACTTGGCACCGCTCCTCCTGTCTCGTTTGACAAGAAGAGCGGTGCCTTCGTGCCTCACTGCAGAAATGCGGAGTGTGCACAAAGTGGTTTGAAGCACTGGCATGCTGAATGCCCCAACGGCGGTCCTCAGTCTGCCCACTACTGTGGTGCAGTTGAGGACTATGAGACTGACTGCTTGGCTGTTCGTTTCCAGCGTTTCTATGACGTTGGGGATGAGCATGCCTTCGAGTCGCTCTGCATGATGGAGGGTCGCCCAGAGGTGTGCGAGCTGTCGGCATGTTCTTTTGTGACGGCTGAGCCCACATCTCTGCGGCACTTTCAGGATGCGGCGGCTTCCGCTCAGGATGCGGCAGCTGACGGGGACGACATGGCTCAGTTTGGTCTGGCCACGTTCCACTCGGGTGCGCGGGGCTCGATTCCGCCACCGCCTGCGGTTCGGCATCCCTCTGCACTCGTGGCTGGTGATGTGCCTGCGGCTCATGACTCGCCGGTGGTTATCCCTGGCTCTCTCGGCTTGCCTGGCTCTGTCCCGTCACTCCAGCTCGGCGACTCTGCACCGGCTCCGCTGTTTGCTGGCATGAGGATTGAGGCTTCTGACATTGGCTCTGAAGTCTCTGACAATGACCAAGGCTCTGACAATGACTCTGACGGCGGGCAGCGAGTGGCTTTTGGCTCCTTCGGCACTCTTGGGCATGGCTCTGACTCTGACCTTGCTGACGGGGGAGCATCGCCAGCAGCAGCTCCGGTGTACCGTCCGCGGGCTCCGCCGAGCTTTCTCCGGTGTGCGTTAATGTCTTCGGTGCTTTGTTGTTCTCTGCTGGCCAGCGCTACGGCATCTCTGGTTGCCGTGGGCGGTGGTGACAGGGGCCTGGTTGAGCCCGGAGCCACCGTCCGTCGGTTTACTGGAGATCTCTCTGCTTCGATTCCACCACCTGGTGCTGCGGACGTCCGTGATTGGCCGCCAAATGATGGAGTTCCTCTGCATTTCTCTTCAATGCTCAAACCGCCGTGGAATTCTGCTAGTCTCGGTTCTTCGGTTACTTTGCATTCTGCTGTGGATCCACCTTACCCACTGGGTCTGGTGGTGCTCGATCTGGAACAGACAGCTTACAATTCACTTCGGGGTTCCTCTGTGCTTACATCCCGACCGCTGAACTCAGCCCTGCTGACCAGCCTCAAAGTGGCTGAGTTTACTTCACTTGTCCTGGCAGCTTGATTAGCTTTAGCCCAGTAGTGGGATGACCGGGTCAAGACCCCGGCACCCAGCTAGAAGTGATCGGTTTCCACCGAAGTGAATGTTAGGTGTTTGTTTATTGTCTCGTGGCTGTATATCCTGTACCTGCTTTGCTAGGTAGTCACACCCACGGGTGGTGTGCTGGACTTCGGGTTTAGGCTTAGTTATTATGGGCTCTGACTAGCCCCTAGCCTGACCCTGCTTCCGTATCGTGTCCGTGACATCCTAGCACTGTACTGTACAGTAGTACAGTACAGTAGTACAGTCTTGCTTCACTGTCTGGATTTCCGAGAGCATAAAGCCTCGGCCAGACACTGTTTATGTGATTATCAGTTTGATTCTCAGCGAGCTTAGCCGGACAGCGGATCTGTCTTCCTCGCAGTCTAGCCTACCTGTGACACAGCGTGTGTCACAGCACGAACCTACAAATCGGTCAACAGTCCAGTGTTGGTCCTAGGAGTCTGTCATAGGGGCCTGCACCGGGACTCCCGGTCAGGGCTGCCTATACAGACTGTGAGATATATAGCTACGACTGTATCTTGCGTTACGGTCAGAATGCTTTCACTTTCGGTTTGCAAGAGTGTAGATAAAACATAAGTTAGTCTCGGCTTTATGCCGGAAACCCTAAACCTGTGACACCCGTACTGTACGGAGTACTAGTACAGATAACAGGAAGTGACACACGGTGTGTCACATCCAGCACACCACCCTGGACTATTACGGAGGAAGAGTTAGGGTGGAGCAGGGTTGTCGCAGTCTGAAAACACACCATCTCAAGCGGTGGAAATAATTCTAGAGGGGGCCTGTGCTCTTGGCCAGGGCGGTCCCAAATCTCTAGCTAGCCGTGCACACAGGTAGGCATCTTGGCCCAATACTGATCTAGCAAGCTACTAGCAGTCACAAAACAACTCTAGCCACTTTGAAAGTGGTCTACAAAGTAGAGTTCACTGTTGAAGCTGCTGGTGTCAATCTCAAAGTTCAGATTGAAGAAGTTAAAAGTGTCAAAGCTCAGAGAACCAGAGTCCAGATTGAAGTTGTCGTCGGGGTCAGCAGGTCCAGAGTCCAGAAAGGCGGAGTCGGGGAAGAAGTCCATTGCGCAATTCTGACAATCGAAGTACTGCCCGGACACCACCGCCCGTGGAGCAATCTCCACGCCACAAAGTGCAGAGGCGGTGACGGTGTCGAGCAAAGCTATGCTCACACACATGAACAGAGCCGGCAGTGCTGCTGCCGTGAGGAGACCGCCAATTGACGGTGCCCGGACACCACCAACCCGTGGAGCGGGTGGCGGTGTGTCCACATGCAATTCCTCGTCGCCAGACTCCGAGTCAGCCACGCTAGCTGAATCATGCGTGGAAGAAATGTACGGAGGCAGGGGGCTGAAGGATTGAATTGAAACCTGTGGCTCGGGCTCGAAGAAGCCCAATTTCACAGACATGCCGTCCATAAAGGACTGCTCGAAGGGGGGTTCGCTGTCGACGAACTGCTTCGGTAAGATTAACGCGCTCTCGTCGCTCTCGGTCGTCGCATGCGGTTCAGGCTCCGCGATGCTTTCGTCGATCACGGCGGGCGTGGCCGTGCCGAAATGAACCATCGGAAAATGTTGCGGAGCCGACTCAACACCACCGGCTACCTGCTTCAGCTCACGGAGAGCCGTGCGCGCCTCGTGCACGCGGGTAGCAAGGAGAGAGGGCGGAGAAGGGATTAAGCCCGCGTACTGTGCCCGAAGGCCGATGTTGTCGTCGTCGGCGAAGGCAAAGGGCTCTTCGTCGTGACGAACAACGGGTTGATCATGTTGTCCACAAAGTCGAGCGAAGGTGACGTCGTCCTGGGCGTCGAAGGCGGTCTGGAACGCGGATGCAATCCCGTCGTTCTCGTCGGCAGTCACCAAGTCGCACTCCGCGCACGCCATGTCGTCCGTGGGGCAATTCGCGGTGTCGTGAAAGTGTCCAGGTGGACAACGCGCGCACTCAGGGACGAAGGCGGAGGAGGCCACGTGGAACGAGATGTTGTGGGCGGAGTTCTTTTTGTAGTGGTTTTGACTACAATTCCCGTCGGCCTTGAGTGGGCTCGCGGCGAAGCGGAAGTTCTTTCGCCCGCCATAGCCCCCGACACGATTGTCGCGGCCATGGAACTCATCCCTCCTGTTGCGCTCATCCCGCCAACGTGAGGGTGGGAAAGAGACACCACGCTTACCGTCACGCTGCGGGTGGCGACGGGAGGAATTCACAAAGCCCGAAAGGGGCTCGTCGCCCTTCGTGACGGAGTCCTTGAGCGCCACGAGAGTCGAAGTGGCGGCCTCCAATTGCTTCGCGAACTCCATGATGAGTTCCTTCACGTTCACGTCACCAGAGTAAAGCATAGCCGGTGAAGTCGGAGGTGACGGCTTAGGCTGCTTCGCGCGGCCAACACCGTTCTCGCTCTCCCAAATCTCGAGGATGTGGGCGTAGATGTCCTCGAGGTCGACCTTGGCCAAGTCCACGTCGAGCCGAAGCGGAGTGGTGACCTTGTCGTACATGATGGGGTCGAGGGACGCGAGAAGTTGCTTCTTGGCCACCATGTCGTCGAGCGGACCAGAGGCTGCGTTGCGGATGGCGGTCAAGCAGGCGTCGAAATCTTGAATTAGCGGGTCGGGGTCGAGCTTGGAGTCGAAGTAGATAGCACACAACTCCTCGTAGTTCCCAAGGGGTCGAAGAATACGAGGAAGGAGCCTCTTCGTGACCTCAAGTAAAGCCCGCTTCCCATCTCGCGGGGAAGCACGTCCAGAAGCGTCCACCCAACGCCTCGCGGGTGAGTGCGGCTTCGTTAAAGATGTCAACGTCGTAAAGAGGATGGCGTTGTAGACGTTGTTGACCTCCTTGGTGGCGTCCGCCAAGTCGAAGAGGGTGTCGTTGGCGGTGTCCTTCAGCTCAAATGCCGACTGTAAAGATGTCACCAACGATTTCCATAGTACATTGCGGTCCGATTCGTCACCCCGGAATGCCGCATCCTTGGAGCCAAGAGCGTCTCGAGACGTCCTCTCGATTAAATCCACGTCCCATGATGAATTCTGAACGGCCACGGCACGTGTCCGCTCAGGAGCCGTTAAATTAGCTGCTGGAGATGCAGGTGTCGGCCGATAGCGCATCCCAACGTCTCGGGAAAAAATTGTGTCTAGACGAATCCGGTTGTGAGCCCCCATGGGGGGCGTAGCGTGCGAAGAAACACTCATGATAAAAATCCTATAGGTGGGTACGTCGGGGTAAGGTGGCGATGGCGCGGAGAGGAGGAACTCGCGGAAATGGTGATGGCAAAAGCAGTCAAAACGTCCGTAACTGTGAAATCCCAATTGTAGAAATGTGGAAGTCGAAGTACACGTTGCGCAAGAAGTCCGCGACAAGGAGTGATCAATTCCAGTCATAACGAAAATCCCGTGGACATCCAGAAAATCACGTAGGGTACGCTGCAGCGATAAACACAATTGCTCCGTAACGACGCGTGCTTTAACCGCGAGTCCTCATAGCGCAACCATCAAATGGGGCCCCCAACGCCCCACCAAGCGGAGGCGTTTAGCCAATCATGCTACCAAAAGTAGTGGAAGGCGCCTGGCGCACCATAACCTGTGAGATATATAGCTACGACTATTTCTTGCGTTACGGTCAGAATGCTTTCACTTTCGGTTTGCAAGAGTGTAGATAAAACATAAGTTAGTCTCGGCTTTATGCCGGAAACCCTAAACCTGTGACACCCGTATTGTACGGAGTACTAGTACAGATAACAGGAAGTGACACACGGTGTGTCACATCCAGCACAGACACCACCCCAACACTGTGGGTGGTGACTGTCTGGGAGAGTCAGAAAATGTAAAGCTGTTAGGGCAGGAGCCAAGGTGACAAGTCCCAACTGCTAATCTAATTGTGCAATTCTGATACACAAATTAGAACCCTCTACAGTAATCACTCACCAATAAGAAATAATAGCAATAAGAAACCAGCCAGCGTTTGGGGGGTCACAACTTGACGAAATTTGCTGGCTAGCTTTAATTTCTTAAGAAATTGGCCAAAATAAGAAATCAAGGGGCTGGCTGGCTTGAATCATAGTGAAAACTAGTTAAGAAATTTTGGCTGGATTATTTGGTGGGTTTACTTGATTTAACAAGGATTTTGATGCTTATACACAATTTATCTCAATAAAAATATCATACAGACTGTTGAATTTTTCGAACGGAGGTGCTTATCTGCTCACGGCTTTCAGGATCCATACTAAAATTTTACTAATGTGGCCGTCGCTGAGTGCCAATTTCAAGATAGCTGGCTGCCTCCTCCTTAAGTAATAAGAATAAGAAATTGGCTGGCTGAGCTACGAAATCGGGATTTCTTATTCTTAGCAATTTCATAGGTCGCTGGCGCTGGCGGGGGGGTCACAACTTGACGAAATTCGCTGGCTGACCCCATATTTAGGACTTTCTTATTGGTGAGTGATTACTGTAGCTAGCACAAGAGCAGAAACATACGAGCAATGAAGGTCCCGCCATACTACTGAAAGGCTCTGTGTCAGCAAGTCAAATTGAAGATTTCAAAGGTGTCAAAGAAAAACCATAAACCAGAAAAATTGTTGAAGTCACCGGAGTTCCGCACACCACCATGTCGGTGTGCATCCAGAGTGAACAAGAAGTCAATCGACGGCATCGTAGTAGTCAACGGTGGCCTCTCGGAGGTCCACACCATAGTAGGATGTAAAGAAACCAGTTCCATAGTAGTGCTCCATATCGAGAGGACCGCTTTCATGTAAGGCCATGCCATAGTAGCAGGCCATGCCAACTCCCAAATCTGCCTGAGACAAATCTTGAAAAGCTAGCAGGCTCACAGTGTCAGGAGGCTCGGGCGGCTGAAGCGGTGGCACATCGTGAGCCAACAAGAAACCCTGAACCGGCATCACCGATTCAACAAAATCATCCGTAAAGTAAAATGACGGAGTCTCCCAACCGAGATCACCACCAGGCGAAGGCATCTCTGTAGCCGATGCAGAAGCTGACACAACAGAAGCCGTGGCGAAGCCGAAACAGCTACACCTGCAAAAAGAAATGCAGAAGAGAGAAAGCACAGCGAGAGCTCCGATCGCCGGCTTGCCAAAGCCGAAAGGCGGCACACCGCACCCGACAGCACCGGCCGGAGCCCGCGGCTTCACCGCGAAAGTACCGACCGCGAAATCCTCGTAGTCGTCCGTGTCATAGCCTGTCAGGTCAGACGGGTGGACGGCGGCGTGATTAACCGTTACCGGAATATCCAAGTACACTAGATATCAGAAAGTCCCGTACTCGTGTGGATAAACTGTATAAGATAAATAAACCCTAAGCTAGATATACCCGGAACGGTCTCGGACGGTCTCGGAGTCTAGCCTACCTGTGACACCGCGTGTGTCACAGTACGAACCTACAGATCAGTCAGCAGTCCAGTGTTGGTCCTAGGGATCTGTCATAGGGGCCTGACCGGGACTCCCAGTCAGGGCTGCCTATACAGATTTCAGCACACCACCCCAGCACTGTGGGTGGTGACTGGCTAGGAGAGTCAGAAAATGTAAGATGCAGTGTTAGGGCAGGAGCTAGGTGACAAGTCTAACTGCCAATCCAACTGTGCTATTCTGATACACAAATTGGAAACCTCTAGGTAGCACGTGAGCAGAAACATACGGGCAATTAAGGCACCGCTAAACAAGTGAAAGGAACCGTGCTAGCAAGTCAGTTTGAAGATTATAAAGTAGTCAAAGCAAAACATAAACCAGATTGAAGAAGTCTTTGAGGTCACAGGAGTTCTGCACACCACCATGTTGGTGTGCCTCCAGAGTGAGCAAGAAGTCAATCGACAGTACCAAAGTAGTCAGCGGTGGCCTCACGGAAGTCCGTCCCATAATAGGAAGTAAAGTAGCCAGCACCGTAGTAGTGCTCCACGTCCAGAGGCCCGCTCTCATGTAACGCCATACCGTAATAAAATGCCATGCCGAAGCCCAAGGCCGCTTGAGCTAAATTCTGAAATGCTAGAAAGCTCAGTCTGTCAGGAGGCTCGGGCGGCTGAAGCTGTGGCACATCGTGAGTCAACAAGAAACCCTGAACCGGCATCACCGATTCAACAAAATCATTCGTAAAGTAAATTGATGGAGTCTCCCAATCGAGATTACCACCAGGCGAAGGCACCTCCGTAGCCGATGCAGAAGCTGACACAGCAGAAGCCGTGGCGAAGCTGAAACAGCTACACCTGCAAAAGAAATGCACAAGATAGAAAGCACCGCGAGAGCGCCGATTTCCGGCGTGCCAAAGCCGAAAGGCGGCACACCGCACCCGATAGTACTGGTCGGAGCTCGCGGCTTCACCGCGAAAGTACCGTCGGCGAAATCCTCGTAGTCGTCCGTGTCATAGCCTGCCAGGTCAGTCGGGTGGACGGCGGCGTGATTAACCGTCTGCACGAAGCCTCCGAACTCACCGCATGTCGCCTCCGTGGTGGTCACCCGCGCCGATTGAGTTGGCGCGGGCTGTACATCCTTCACCTGCGAGACAGGCATAGCAGGGGCCGGCACGGCGGACACCGATGCCGCCGCACCACCTGCCGGAACCTGCCCCTCCGGTGTGATCCCCACCGCAGCGGCAGGGCCACACACCAGAGCCGATGCATGCCCTTCCGCTCCGCTCCCAGGAATGAAAGATGCGTGGGTAAAATGTACCTTGTCTTGGGCGGCCTGAACCTCAGAGGTGAGGGCGTCAAGCCGCCGCAAGATGTACTCGTCGTCGGTCCCGCCAGAAGGCGGAGGCGGCACGGAGAAACCGTAGGCCGCCACGTCGATCCCACCGACGCCGTCCGTGAAGAGCACCGCGGGCGGACCATACGCCAACGCCGCATGCGAGAATGCCTCCGGTCCAAAGAATGTCTGCCGCGTCCTGGAAGACCTGCACGAGCGCCAATGCGTGCAGGCCCTCCGCGTCCTCCTGCTCAATGGGAATGCAGAAAGCCGCGGCCGTGGCTGGCGAGTGTTGGCGACCGCCAAGCGGGCAGTCGCGGTACGGGTGATACACCTCACCTTTACCGGTCTTGCGGCAGCGGTGGCACAGCGGCTTTGCCTTCATGCTGTCGCGGTCGAAGCCGACTGCGGGGGGGTTGCCTGCACCCACGCGAAACCCCCTCGGATGCTGCTTCCCCCGATGCTGCGGCTGCGGCTGCTGTCCCCCGCCCGCACGGCCACCTCGCACCAAGGCCTTTAAGGCCGCAATTTCCTCGAGGAGTACCGTGTACTCCGACGACGTGACCAGAGCGGAGGGCTTACCGTCCATTCCCAGCACCTGCTTCTCACGTACTGCCGCCCCCTCGTCCGACTGTGCCCATGCCTGGAAGATGGCCACGACGAGAGCCTGAAGCGAGTGGAGAGTGACCCTGCCGAGGTCACCCGCAAGCGGATAACGCACCTTCACCGCCGCGTAGAAGATCGGGTCGAGGCGGTTGTACAGTGAGAGCTTGCGGGTCTCGTCGGTGGGCCGCCAGTCAGGAGCGCGGTTATCCCGCACCAGACGTTGCTCACGAGCCAAGCTCGGCTGCGGGTCAACGCCCGCGGGATAGCGAAGAGCCGCGTGCTCCTGCTGGTGGCTCTCGCGCAGGGCTGCCGGTACGCTCCCCTTGATGATGTCGATGAGAGCCCGACGTCCATCTCGGTCAGCCGAAGAGTCCGTACCCCGAAGCCAGGTGTCAGCCACAGAGTTCCGCTCCACGACGAGGGCCAAGACGTCATAGAGGAGCCCATTAACCTTCTCGATAACCAGAGAGGTGGGGTCGTCGAGGTCAAAGGGGACCAAGTCCAGCCCACGCGGACTCAAACTCGGTCCGAAGCTGCACCACCAACTCGGAGAGGCGGTCGGTGTCGTCAGTACCACGATAATGATGTTTCTTGGAACCAAGGATATCCTCGCGGATACCCTTGGCCCAAGCCCGATGCAAGCGCCCCTTGTACACCGCGTGAACCGTGGCATGTTGGTCGACCAGGTGCTTCCGCAACGCGACAACAGCGTCGGTGTTGCTGGAAGTAGAAGGTGGGGTGCTAGCGGTCGGAGTGTCCCGAACCGCATCCAGAAGCCGTATTGAGGCGTCCAAGTCGGAGTCCCTCAATAGGCGTTTACGAGCTCGAGTAGATGTCGCCATACTTCTGAAAGCCAGAGAAAAGATGATGCGCGGCAGCACGTTTGGGTGTTGTGGCGGAAACGGAGTGAAGACGTAACGGCAGAACGTGCGGAGCGGCGAAAAGAGCGTGGGGCACTTGCAAATGTCGGTGTGGTCGAAGGTGTCCGGAGCACCAGCCCAAAATACGTGAACCAGCGGGATCAGTGCAGGTAGAATAACGCAAATGAACATTGCCAAAACCGAGCAATAGCAACGCGCGGTGCCCATGACTCGCAGCCGTAAAAGACGTCTACCGTAAAGCCATGTTCCAAATCCTAGTCGCACCCAAACGCGCAAGTGCGCACCACCTCTTCAAGCGGCTGCTTAGCCAAGCATGGCCAAGATAGCAAGTGGAATGAAAACGTGGATGGGGCCACGACCTACCGGAATATCCAAGTACACTAGATATCAGAAAGTCCCGTACTCGTGTGGATAAACCGTATAAGATAAATAAACCCTAAGCTAGATATACCCGGAACGGTCTCGGACGGTCTCGGAGTCTAGCCTACCTGTGACACCGCGTGTGTCACAGTACGAACCTACAGATCAGTCAGCAGTCCGGTTGTCAGGGTCATGGCCGATGACATATGTGTCATACATGTCATACGTGTCATACCTGTCAGACATGTCATACCATACAGGATCATGACCGATGACATATGTGTAATACATGTCATACGTGTCATACCTGTCAGACATGTCATACCATGTCATACCATGTCATGTCATGTCGAGTCGTGTCATATATTATTATGACAGTCGTCAGTACGGTTGATTATGACTGTACATGTCGCCAGATGATAAGTCACATCATCTGTCATTATTCAAGGAAAGACTTGAATAACCCTGTCATCGAGAGTTCGTATGTCGAACTCGAAGATGGCAAAGCAAGATACATCTTGAAGTACAAACAAGAACCATCTTGGCTTTAAGCATGTGCGGAACACGCATGCGCAGTATGAACGAACTATTCGTTACCACAATACTGGTCGTTCAACCAACGTCTCGGGTTCACAACCCAATGGCGGTACCATCTATGCGATGGGAGACGTATGGTATAGATGAGCGAAGCGTTGGGCTTCAGCAGTATCGTCTCACAGAAGTTCTGCAACTCATCCCGCTATATTCTGACGCTTGTGTTTGCCGTTCTACAGCACAGCGCATACTTGTATTTTTGTATGATATATTGAGGGCTTCTTTATCTAGCCCTAACAGAATGGTATTCTAATTTAGCTCGTCAAGGCACGAACGAGAACTCAATTGTGTGCAGCGCATAGATATCATTAATTAAATTTTGTGTTGACAGGTTGCGGAGCATATAAGGCGACGCACTCGCATAAATTGAATATTTGATATATCCGCTGCAATAGCGAAGATAGCGTGCGAGAAAATTGTTGCGTTCGCAGAAGCGCACTCGCAGAAACAGCTGATCGCATATACTACACGATAAGGTGTGCAAATGGCATACATCCGCGCAGCAATGAGATGTACTCGCATAAATGGTTCGCAGATGTACATATGTTCGCAGATGCGACGCGGAAGCATAATCATCAGCGGAATCGTTTCCGCGCGGAAAGTCATCAGCGCAGCATTACAATTTTCGTGATTGCACCAAATTGCTTTTTGTACGGCTTCATACATGTTGATGCGCGATATACTAATTTGCAGTTGGCAGCATGCGCGATGGTCACTAATTTGCAGTTGGCAGCATGCGTGATGGTCGCATATTTTTGCAGAAGTGGATCGCAGCTTACAGCATGCATGTCGATTACATGCGCGCGCTTGTATGAATCACGCTCGAAAATTGTTCAGAATGATATATGGCATAGTGGTCATCGACGGAATTTTGATCCGTAATACATGTCAGCGCTCGTATAATGCGCTGATGAATGGCGACGACAATACATGTTTTTCATCAGCAGCGCGCCCTTTTGCATAAGTTATTTGCAGCGTGCTATGAAAGATTTCAATTTGCGATGATCATGATGTCGAGATGTTGCTAAGATCAACTGCACAATACATACTTACATCAAAATACTCTGCACAACAACTAATACTCGCAGGCATATTTTGGACGCATGCATGATTGACATCTGATATTACACTGCAGCACACACCACATATTTATGGCTGCACAAATATTCAAGTTGTCAGCATTTCATGTTTATCTCAATATAGTGTGCAAGATGTTTATTTGAACACACACTAACTTGCAGCGCACATTACATGCAGCATCTAAGTATATACACATTCTATACTGAATGACTGCCACACTGTAAGTTGTGCATGCATCTTCATAACAGATGTTATATATTATCCAGCTTGATCACGGTAACAGTTGGAATAGATGGCATCAGATCACAATACATTAGACGTGCACAAAAGCATATTTGCAGTGCATGCTAACTATATTAGAACCCATACAGTATAAGGTGCCTGTTCAGAGATCTTAACACAGTAAGTAGCTCAATATGACCCGGTGGAGTCGAGATACTCCTCGGACCACATATTGTTCTACTGTGGATCACTGAAAGGAATGCTCACCGGAACTGTATGTGAAATATACCAGCAACTCATTTTGTAAATGAGATTATCATGGAATTACAATAACCTCTAACCTAATATATCATGCTAGATTCATTCAGTGCATGGTATACTGATTATCCTGCATGATAGGTTGTCTGGAAATATTGTGATGTCCAGAAACTTATCTTCCTGTAAAGTGTGTAAAAATGAACACACACGCACACACACACACACTGGCAAAAAAGTACTAATCAATAAGTACTATATACATACACACACTGCATCACTGTATGTATTGATATTCACCGATTCATAAGTGAATTGACTAACTTAATATCTATCATGAATATGATAATGTAGATACCACTTCACAAACACACGTGCGTGTGAAGTGTCAAGTGATGGCGATAGATATGGGAACAGATAATACAACATGCTGAAGGGCTGGATGGAGTTATCTCCAGACCCGAAGGCAGTATACTGCGCCCATGCAACAGCTGGTAACTGTTGGGCGCAGTCCATTCGTCATTCCACATATCATCGCTGGAGCAACAACAACAAGTACATTGCATAATGACAATTGATACAGATTTGATCAGTTCAAAATGCATGTAACTCCTTCAGAGCAGTAATAATATTGACATCTGATAGAAGTTGTTGAGGACAAACACACACATACAAATGTGTTGTGTTAAACTGCTTTGATTATGTCAAGCAATGTCCTGATATGTTTAAAATAAGATATATCATTTTGATAAATCTTAGAGCACAGACCTATGCTCAAAACATATCATAGATTGATAAATATCACTAAAGTGGATATTCCGCTTAAGTTGATGACTCTATATATATCATCAGAAAGTACATTTACTGCCATGGGTTTAAATCAGTAAAACCCAGAAAAGTGATCAACCTCAGATGTTGATATACAGCATAATTCACTTTTATGCCATGAAATTTGTCATGTGCAAAGATAAAGTGATTTGCAGTACTTCTGTACTTTACATTCCACACACACACACAGATATGCATATATGTATATGTATATATATGTAGCCAAAAACGGCCAAAATGGGTGAAATCCGTTTGCGATAGATTTGAAAATGGAAAATCGAACCCTATTTTATTTGATAATGTGATTTTATACCTATTGAGGTATGAGAAAATCATAATGACACATGGCATATCTCGTGTAACACCCTAGGTAATAGGTGTGGAATATGTGGGGGTTACATATTGGCTGTAACATTAAATCGGTCAAAATGCTGTACGTTTAATCTTTTGAAAATTTCGGATTGATTTTTTTTGCTACAATGAATATTTAGCTATCAAATAACAATCCCTGATTTACGCAGCAAGTGTAACACCATGTAACACCCTAAAAATTGAATGTGTGTGTCAGGGGTGTAACATACCTCCTGAAAACCACTTAACATTCAGTATGGTATCAAATGCAGTTTTGCTTAAAAATGGTTGCAAAATATTTGTACTGCTTTATTTTTACCTATTTTAGGGTTACTGATACCATGCAACACCCTAATCACATTATTGGGTATATGGGCCACTGTAACCTAACATACCCTAAAATGCCACTATATATTCGAAAAACTTCGTGTTTGGCATTAACATATCATGCTGTATTCGACACAGACATGATTATATATCGGGCAACAACCCTAAAACTGTAACAGATGCTTCCTATATGGAATGCATGCTATTTATGAGGTACAGGCAATTGACAACTGCCTTATATCACACACTTCCTTGAGGGGGGAAGAAGGTGGATATATATATACCTGCCTCATTATTATGTACAAATGTACTACATGTATGTAAACATACAGATATACCATATATAACATATAAATCACACACACTCAGTTAGTCGATTAGCTGAAGGTATTTTTGTGCTGTGTTTTGTTTTTAGATGGTTACACTCGAAGAGGAAGAGCATGAGATTCCTGATATCGACCCAGATCCATCGACATGGTTTTTCGACATTCTTGGTTCATATGATGCATACAGCCGGTTTAAAGTCCCGAAATGGATCGCTGGTTATGCCGACACACAAACCAGATATGACCAGATAGGCTACTATGACAACATCAGTCGTATGAAGCCAGATATGAGCCGATTTAGGGATCCAGCTAATGAGCCTCAGGAACTAGAAAACGAGTTCACAGAAGATAATCCTCCGATGGTTTTTACAGATCCAGATACAGATTCAGTCCCAGCACCAGCTCCACCTAGTTTGGTCCCAAAGGTGAAAATGACACCACCTAGGGAATTCAAATCAGGACAGGACGCAGAAGTCTGGTTGGACACGGTGAACAGATATTTCCAGTTCACCTATCCTGGAGTCAAGGACAAGGATTTGATTACAGCAGGGAACATATCAAACTTTTATGTCGTACGGCCAACACTCAAAATTTCCATCGGCCAAGTTTCGGCCATCCTTTTAATTTTAAGTATGACAATATCATAAGAACCGGAAAATTTCGGGTTAATTTTCAAAATTTTACATAATTCGTTTCGGCCAACAAGCAAAAGCACACTCGGCCAGACCTCGGCCACAACCCTCATCGTACGGCCACAGACCGGCCATAGGGAGTTGATATGTTCCCTGGATTACAGTGTTTCTGACTCTTATTCAGAACAACGACAGACACTATTTTCAGGTCTTGGCACAACAGCCACATGCCACCTATGAAATGGTCAGACAGACATTCCTCAGACAATTTGGTAATCCTCACAAGAGATCAGTAGCCAAGAAACATCTTATGGCACTGACTCAAGGAACCCAAACCTTTGCAGATTATTTGCGCACATTCACATCACTGGCTTCTCTAGCAGCAGTTGATTTGAATGATGTGCTAATAAAGGATAGATTCGTCACCAGTATGGATCCAGATCTCCGCAGACAGTTCCAACTCAGATTCCTGACAGAAGAGCAAAGGAACAATCTGTCGTGGCAAGAAACCACACAGATATTGCTTGATTTGAATTACGTCATTCACTCAAAGCAATCAGAAACCCTTCATTATATCGGGGTCAGAAGGAGCAGTCATCCGGAGGTCCAGCCAAGAAGGATAAGGACAAAGGACGTGGCCAGAAGCCATATGACAGATCCAACAGAAATCGGAATCAGAATCAGAGTGGCAGCCAGAACTCCAATCAGAATCGGAACAAGGGAAAAGGTGGAAAAGGCAAGGGCAAAGGAAAAGGAAAATCACAGAATGATAAGTCTTGCAATCGTTGTGGTCGTGTTGGTCACATCGAGAAGGATTGTTATTCCACCAAGACCCCAGATGGAAAGGAGATCAAGGGTAAGCCACCAGCTCAGAGTCCTTTCCAGAATCGGAGACAGCAGCAGCAGAATCAGGGTGCTAAGGATGGGTCCGGCAAACTCATCAATACAATCAACACCTTGGTTAAGGAACTGAAGAGTCAGCACAGCATCAATGCAGCAGTTGCAACACCAGCTCCAGTTCCAGCTTCAGCTCCAGCTCCTCAGGGAAACTCTCAGGGTACTGCACAGGTACCGGTGTTGAGAGCACCCCGAGGATAGATCAGCCTGAAGATGCCACTGAAGCAAGTGGCCGGTTTGAGAGTATCTCAGAAGAAGTCCTTTCCAGTCTGACATTGCAGTTTCAGCAGATGGACACTCCCTCAGAGCACATCGCACAGATGCAGTCTCAAACAGCACAGCTGAAATCACAGAAAAAGCTGTTGTTGTACAAAGGGAAAGTATATGGACAGAGTACTCACATTTTGGTAGATCCAGGAGCCACATCGTCTTTCATCGACAGACAGTTTGCTGCTCAGCTTGGTATAGCACCCACAGACTCTTCATCGTTTTCAGTGGGATTGGCTGGAGGAAGCCAACTACCATGCACATCCTATCTTCCCAAAGCTACATTTACACTGGGCAAGTATAAGGATACAGAAGATTTCTACATCATTGACATGAAACCATTCACTGTCATTCTGGGTCAAGATTGGTTGGAGAGGAGAAATCCCCACATTGACTTTCAGACCAAAAATCTGACGATCACTAGGAAGCATTCATCAGGCTCCAGTATTCGCACAGTATTGTCCAGAGTTGAGCAGACTCCAGACTCAGATGACCTTCCTGAAATGGAATTGGTCAGCGCCACCACCATGAGAAAGCATCTTCGTCGCATTCGATCCAGTGGTTCGGCTGAAGAAGCCGTAGCTTATCTCTTCTTTCTCTCAGAGGTCGACGGTGAACTGGTCTTTACAGCATCAGACTCAGACACCACTATGGAAGACTCCGAGGTCACAGCAGCACGTGATCAGATGAGAGAAGACTTTTCAGACATATTCCAGGAGGATCTTCCAGCTGGTCATAGGCCAGAACGGTTTGAAGGTGGTTATCATCGAATCAACATTGAACCTGGGCACAAACCACCATCGCAGCCAGTACGTACCATCCCAGTTCCCATGATGGAAGAACTCAAACGACAGATCATCAAATATGTCGACTTGGGTATCCTTCGTCCGTCATCATCTCCATATGGATGTCCTATCATTTTCGCTCCTAAGCCAGGTGGGAAGTGGAGGATGTGCTGTGATTATCGAGCCCTTAATAACATCACAATTAAGGACACGTATCCATTGCCACCTCACGACACCCTTCTTGAACAACTGAAAGGCGCACGATGGTTTAGCAGATTTGACTTCAATCAGTTTTTCCATCAGATCCCTATACATCCAGATGACATTCACAAAACAGCTATTCGCACCAGATACGGTTCCTATGAGTGGACAGTCATGCCTTTCGGATTGACCAATGCTCCTGCAACAGCTCTACGTGTAGGAAATCGGGCATTCTTCGACTTCATCGATCGGTTCCTTGTCATTTTCATGGACGATACCATCGTATACAGTCCGGATTTTGACAGCCACGTGAGTCATGTCCGACAGTTTCTCCAGCGTTGCAGAGAACACCAGTTCTTCATCAGGCCTTCCAAGGTGGAGTTGTTCGTCAGATCTATAGACTTCATCGGACATCACATCTCTGAAGCAGGCTTGTTCATCATCGAAGACAGAATCCGAGCAGTTATGGCAATTCAGCCTCCAGTGTCTTATGGTTCTACCGTTGGAAAACAGCCTCTACGCCGTATGGCTAAAGATGGCAAGTCATCCCTTCGGTCATTCTTGGGCATGGTCGGTCAATTCAGGAGATTCATACCAAAGTTCTCCAAAGTTGCCGAGCCGCTCAATCGTCTCCTTAAAGATAATGCAGAGTTTGTCTGGGAATCTGAGCAGCAGCAGGCATTTGATAACCTCAAAAGTGCCATCTGTAACGCTCCAGTACTACAGCTTCCAGATCAGAAACTGCCATCTATTATGGAGGTCGATGGATCAGGCACACACGTTGGTCAAGTGATACTCCAGGATCAAGGAAAAGGTATGAAGCCATGTGGCTATCACAGCGTCACTTTATCCGATACACAGAGACGTTGGCCTATTCCTGAAATCGAGCTATTTGCCATTGTGGAGGGCTTCCGATTCTTTCGCCACATCTTGTTGGGAGCTCCTGAGACCATTGTACGCTCAGATCATCAGCCACTGGTTTATTTCCAGACCAAATCCACACTGAGCCCCAAACAGGCACGGTGGTTGGATGAGCTCTCCGAGTACAACTTCCGTATAGAGCATATTGCTGGCGATAAGAATAAGGTCGCAGATGCACTCACTCGTATCTCTGCACTTTTTGAACTCACTGATTGTCTTCAGCACATGGACATCAGCGAGGTCATGCCATCTGCAGATCCTACATTCATTGCTCTTATATCTTCTTCATCAGCTCATCAGCTACACGACATCATTATATCCGAATATGATCGTGATACATTTGCACAGACTATTTTGGCTAAACTGACATCATCGACTTCATCACAGTCAGTCAGCAGCTACAGCTTCGAGCTCATTCAGGGGTTGATCTATCGTAAGACCATATATGGCAGACAGCTGTACATTCCACCAACAGCTAAAGTCCCCACAGATGACGGTGAGATCACCCAGCTTCGCCACATTCTCCTTCATGAGTGCCACTCAGCCACTATTTCTGGTCATGTAGGCAAAAATCGCATGCTTCATCTTCTGCGTAGCCGGTATTATTGGCCAGGAATGACAACGGCAGCCATCAAGTATATTCGGGAGTGCCCCGTTTGTCAGCGCCAGAAAACGAGGCGACACAAGCCTTATGGTCAGGCACATATACGATATTCCGTGCCTAAGACAAAATGGCTAGATGTATCTCTTGATTGGATCACTGACCTGCCTATCACCACTAATGGGCACGACAGTATATTTGTGGCAATGTGCCAATTTTCTCATCGATGTCATCTCATTCCCTTCAGCATGACCTGGACAGCTCAGCATACTGCTTCTATCTATATGCAGCATATCTTCAAGCTCCATGGTCTTCCGAGGAACATCATCTCAGATCGAGACCCCAGATTCACCTCTACATTCTGGCAGACACTGTGGAAATCTACTGGTACGAGATTGTCCATGACGTCCTCACACCATCCACAGTCAAATGCTGCCAATGAGAGGAGCCATGCCTTCATCGAGGATATCCTCAGGTACTTTTCAAATTGTTGATTCATGATTCGATTTCACCATCCTCTGGTTTATAAACTGATTAGATAGTATTTTTTTATCCACAGGTGTTGTTGCAATGATACTTCAGCCAATTCGTGGGAGGACAAGTTGCCTCTGGTGGAGTTTGCAATTAACAACACAGTTTCTGCATCAACTGATTATTCACCGTTTTATCTCGACCCGATGGCGCAACCACTTTCGCCTCATGACCTGGTAATCACTATTCCGCCAGAAGCTCCTGTTTCAATACAAAGAGCTATTCGAAATCATTTTGACCAGTACTCGGCTGTTCATGCCAACGCGGTAGACAACATTTTCCGAGCAGCAGAAATTAGCCAAGCCAGATTCAATAAGACTCACATGCCTCGGCAGTTTGCAGTTGGGCAGAAAGTTCTTTTACGGACCGAGTTTATTCAATGGACTGGTTTGACAGAGGCAGGCAGACACTTTAAGCAGCCATATATTGGGCCGTTCACCATTTCCAAAGTGCTTAGCCATGGCCGTGCATACGAGTTAGATTTCGGAGACCTCGATATCCGTATTCATCCGGTACAGCCTGTTTCCAGATTAGAGCTGTACAATGACTCGATCCAAGCACCTTTGCCTCTGCCACAGATGATCACCGAAGAAGGGCAACCACTGTTTGAGATATCACATATATATACTCTCGGATAAGTTCACTAGAGGTGTCAAATACTATTTAGTGCGATATGCAGGCTACGGCCCTGAGCATGACACCTGGGTCAAAGCCACAGAGCTGACCAATGCAGCAGACATTATAGCTGCCTATGAAGGCTAAACATTATATTAAGCCTCATGCCCTTACTTCTTGTAATATATACTAATACATGTCGATCATCTATAACCTTGCTCTTAATGTTTTATCATTATGTTGCATAGAAGCAGGAAATTGATCCTTCCTTGCTAAAGGTGTAGTGAGCCTTGTACAAATCATACCCTTGCACAGATACGCACATACGAGATATCATATCTGTGGATAAATAAAAACTGCTAAATGCTACCTTTGCCAAAGCCGTGGTTTGTCATCGGATTCTTGGCCAGTCATCCGAAGCTACCGGAGATATCGACTGAGGTAGACGGAGTTGTGATCCTAAGTTGTGCTTGACAAACATAACTAAATAAATTTCACATTAGTACGTGGCGAATCCATTCTCACTCATCGCGATAGATGTTCGTCAAAGCGTGCGTACTGGACCATATTAGAGTGAGCAGACCGGGTAAGGATTATAAGTCCAATCCCGTTAAGCAGGGCCACTCTCTTTGCAATAAAACAAGCCCCCGGTGAAATAACTCCGGAAACAAACACGGGCTCCCCGTTGCCGCCTATGATCCTCCAAAGTAGCTTAAGGAGGGGAGGAAGGGTTGGGTGCATTATATCAGGCCGAGAATCGTTCGATTATAAATCGTTAAATCGTGGGATCATCGTTCGCAAAGCGACGACGGCTAGCGCAAATAATCCGTAACGTACACTTCGGATGCTTTGAATCGTCACTCTGACGCACGATACGTGTGGATCAATCAGTAATCCAGCGTCAATCTGTATCACGAAACGCAATTCATTGAACCTTGAAACGTCACTCTGAAATACGATACGAACTTCAAAGGGGGCTACATCCTAAGAACTGTAAGGTGAGGGACTAAAGTGGACTCAGTTCCCCCCAATAACCTAAAATGCACCATGAGGGACGCCTCAAATCGGTGTAAGAAGACTGGTACCAGCAAGAAGCGACAACAACAAAGACATCATAGACATATACTAAGGTATGCCCGTTGTGAGGTCACAACTCTTTTAAGAGGGGAGATCTGTCAGGGTCATGACCGATGACATATGTGTCATACATGTCATACGTGTCATACCTGTCAGACATGTCATACCATACAGGATCATGACCGATGACATATGTGTAACATGTCATACTTGTCATACCTGTCAGACATGTCATACCATGTCATGTCATGTCATGTCGAGTCGTGTCATATATTATTATGACAGTCGTCAGTACGGTCGACTATGACTGTACATGTCGCCAGATGATAAGTCACATCATCTGTCATTATTCAAGGAAAGACTTGAATAACCCTGTCATCGAGAGTTCGTATGTCGAACTCGAAGATGGCAAAGCAAGATACATCTTGAAGTACAAACAAGAACCATCTTTGCTTTAAGCATGTGCGGAACACGCATGCGCAGTATGAACGAACTATTCGTTACCACAATACTGGTCGTTCAACCAACGTCTCGGGTTCACAACCCAATGGCGGTACCATCTATGCGATGGGAGACGTATGGTATAGATGAGCGAAGCGTTGGGCTTCAGCAGTATCTTCTCACAGAAGTTCTGCAACTCATCCCGCTATATTCTGACGCTTGTGTTTGCCGTTCTACAGCACAGCGCATACTTGTATTTTTGTATGATATATTGAGGGCTTCTTTATCTAGCCCTAACACCAGTGTTGGTCCTAGGGATCTGTCATAGGAACTATATTATTCTGGGAGCAAATTTTGATTGTTTCCGGAACAATTAACTTTTGATTTTCCCCGTAACAATGAGTTTTGGCTACAGGAAAGCATATGTAGGGTTTAGTGTTAGGTTTTTAGGGTGTCTGGCTACTTGGATAAACCCCATAAACTCTCACTAAACCCTAAATATGCGTGTCCGTAGCCAAAATTCATTGTTACGGGGGAAATCAAAAGTTAATTGTTCCGGAAACAATCAAAATTTGCTCCCGGAAAAATTAAAACCTATCTGTCATAGGGGCCTGACCGGGACTCCCAGTCAGGGCTGCCTATACAGATTTCAGCAACCGTCTGCACGAAGCCTCCAAACTCACCGCATGCCAGGGCTCCTAACGTCGGTTTCAAACTTGCATATCGATCGATTTCGATATTCAACATTTTCAATCGATAATCGATGATATCGATTCATATCGATTATTGAATTTTATATACAATTCTCCGTATACAATACATAAGACCGCCAATACTAAACTGAATCGATACCGATTGATCGATGAAATGTGCACAAAAATGATATCGATCGATACCGATTTCCCGTTTTTTCCCGATATATCGATATATCGGAATATCGGTTAAACCGATTAGGAGCCTTGCCGCATGTCGCCTCCGTGGTGGTCACCCGCGCCGATTGAGTTGGCGCGGGCTCCACATCCTCCACCTGCGAGACAGGCATAGCAGGGGCCGGCACGGCGGACGCCGATGCCGCCGCACCACCTGCCGGAACCTGCCCCTCCGGTGTGATCCCCACCGCAGCGGCAGGGCCACACACCAGAGCCGATGCACGCTCCTCCACCTCACTCCCAGGCTAAAGGACGCGTGAGTGAAATGTACCTTCTCCTGGGCGGCCTGAACCTCAGAGGTGAGGGCATCAAGCCGCCGCAAGATGTCCTCGTCGTCGGTCCCGCCAAAAGGCGGAGGCGGCACGGAGAAGCCGTAGGCCGCCACGTCGATCCCACCGACGCCGTCCGTGGAGAGCACCGCGGGCGGACCATACGCCAACGCCGCATGCGAGAAGGCCTCCGGCCCGATGTCTGCCGCGTCCAGGAAGACCTGCACGAGCGCCAGTGCGTGCAGGCCCTCCGCGTCCTCCTGCTCAATGGGAATGCAGAAAGCCGCGGCCGTGGCTGGCGAGTGTTGGCGACCGCCAAGCGGGCAGTCGCGGTACGGGTGATACACCTCACCTTTACCGGCCTTGCGGCAGCGGTGGCACAGCGGCTTCGCCTTCATGCTGTCGCGGTCGAAGCCGACCGCGGGGGGGTTGCCTGCACCCACGCGAAACCCCCTCGGATGCTGCTTCCCCCGATGCTGCGGCTGCGGCTGCTGTCCCCCGCCCGCACGGCCACCACGCACCAAGGCCTTCAAGGCCGCAATCTCCTCGAGGAGCACCGTGTACTCCGACGACGTGACCAGAGCGGAGGGCTTACCGTCCGTCCCCAGCACCTGCTTCTCACGTGCTGCCGCCCCATCGTCCGACTGTGCCCATGCCTGGAAGATGGCCACGACGAGAGCCTGAAGCGAGCGGAGAGTGACCCCGCCGAGGTCACCCGCAAGCGGATAACGCACCTTCACCGCCGCGTAGAAGATCGGGTCGAGGCGGTTGTACAGCGAGAGCTTGCGGGTCTCGTCGGTGGGCCGCCAGTCAGGAGCGCGGTTATCCCGCACCAGACGTTGCTCACGAGCCAAGATCGGCTGCGGGTCAACGCCTGCGGGATAACGAAGAGCCGCGTGCTCCTGCTGGTGGCTCTCGCGTAGGGCTGCCGGCACGCTCCCCTTGATGATGTCGACGAGAGCCCGACGTCCATCTCGGTCAGCCGAAGAGTCCGTACCCCGAAGCCAGGTGTCAGCCACAGAGTTCCGCTCCACGACGAGGGCCAAGACGTCATAGAGGAGCCCATTAACCTTCTCGATAACCAGAGAGGTGGGGTCGTCGAGGTCAAAGGGGGCCAAGTCCAGCCCAGCGGACTCAAACTCGGTCCGAAGCTGCACCACCAACTCGGAGAGGCGGTCGGTGTCGTCGGTACCACGATAATGATGTTTCTTGGAACCAAGGATATCCTCGCGGATACCCTTGGCCCAAGCCCGATGCAAGCGCCCCTTGTACACCGCGTCAACCGTGGCATGTTGGTCGACCAGGTGCTTCCGCAACGCGACAGCAGCGTCGGTGTTGCTGGAAGCAGCAGGGGGCACCACAGGTGGGGTGCTAGGGGTCGGAGTGTCCCGAACCGCATCCAGAAGCCGTATTGAGGCGTCCAAGTCGGAGTCCCTCAATAGGCGTTTGCGAGCTCGTATAGATGCTGCCATACCCGTGAAAGCCAGAGAAAAGATGATGCGCGGCTGCACGTTTGGGTGTTGTGGCGGAAATGGAGGGTAGGCGTAACGGCAGAACGCGCGGAGAGGCGAAACGAGCGTGGGGCACTTGCAGATGTCGTCGTGGACAAAGGTGTCCGGAGCACCAGCCCAAATTACGTAAACCAGCGGGATCAGGGCAGGTAAGATAACGTAAACGAGCATTGCCAAAACCGAGCAATAGCAACGCGCGGTGCCCATGACTCGTAGCCGCAAAAGACGTCTACCGTAAAGCCATGTCCCAAATCCTAGTCGCACCCAAACGCACAAGTGCGCACCACCTCTTCAAGCGGCTGCTTAGCCAATCATGGCCAAGATAGCAAGTGGAATAAAAGCGTGGATGGGGCCACGACCTACCGGAATATCCTAGTACACTAGATATCAGATAGTCCCGTACTTAGTGTGGATAAACTGTGTCCAAGATAAATAAACCCTAAGCTAGATATACCCGGAACGGTCTCGGACGGTCTCGGACGGTCTCGGAGTCTAGCCTACCTGTGACACAGCGTGTGTCACAACACGAACCTACAAATCAGTCAGCAGTCCAGTGTTGGTCCTAGGAGTCTGTCATAGGTAGGGGCCTGCACCGGGACTCCCGGTCAGGGCTACCTATACAGATTTCAACAAACACTGTGGGTGGTGATTGTCTAGGAGAGTAAAAAAATGTAAGATAAGTTAGGGCAGGAGCCAGGTTGACGGACCTAACTGCTAATCCAATTGTGCAATTCTGATACACAAATTGGAAACCCTCTAGCTAGCACAAGTGCAGAAACCTACGGGCATTGTGCACCTGCTAAAGAACTGAAAAGCACTGGGCTAGCAAGCCAGAAGAGTAATTGTAGATCGGTCAAAAGCAAAACCATAAACCAGAAAAATTGTTGAAGTCACCGAAGTTCCGCACACCACCATGTCGATTATTTGTATACAGACTTTGAACTATCCTTGAAGCCCATGTGGGTGGGTGGGTGCGATGTATGCGTTATTGTCGTATGTTTATATGATATTGACACTTCAACTTGTTCGCTCACCATGGGCCATGAAAGTCATGTGTTTTCTCTTTCATTGGACATTGGATTTTGTGCTATTGCAGGGTATTCCATTGCCCTGCATGCAAGAAACATGGCATCACGGTCACTGGTGGGAAGACCCACAAGAAAATTTGCCCGAATCAACACTTGTTGTAGATGCAAAAGATTGTTGTCGTGGTAGCAAGTTGTGGTGTGAATGGTTGCATAAGCAATCGTATATCTACCCCAAATGCATACTTATTTAGGATCTAAGGGGGGATCCATCTACATACATGTCTGAGTGTTCAGCCTCCCAAAAAATAAAACACAATAATAGCATAGCCTCACGTGCTTGATGATTGGTTTCCTAATCGTATCGCACACTTGTAAGCATGAACATTTTGAGGGGATGCATCGATCAGAAAAAAAAGATCGAAAGAGAAAGTTGGAATCAAAATTTTGAATTATCGATATCGTCGAATTTATGGGGGCAAAGTAATGAAAATGGGGGAAGTTCATGCCGAATTTTGTTCAAATAGGATTTGGTGACATAGTAACTTCTAATAGGAGTAACTTCTCAGGTCCGTGCACAAAAAAAAAATCGTTGTTGATTTCTTTTTCGGTGCACGGACCTGAGAAGTTACTCCTATTAGAAGTTACAGTACTACTACGTACTAGCTAGTACTGTAGCTACTACCCGTAGCGGAAGAACATCCCGATCGGCAGTATGTTTTCGCCGCTCTGGGTAAAATGAAATTTCGTCGCGTCGCGTAACTTTTGATCGCAGCGATTTGATTGGTTGGAAAACTGTAAAACGCTACGCAAAGGTTACGCAAGAGCGTCGCGTCGCGGAGATGTTTGGACAAACATCTTTTGCGTAACACGCTACGCAGAGATGTCTTGTTCAACATTTACGCGACGCGACGCTCTTGCGTCGCCTTTTTTGGTTCCACGTAGGCAAAATTAGAAAACTGTTCGTCAGATCAAATCGGAGATAAAATAAATGGACGCTCCTTGGATATGCGACGCAAGTGTACGCTCCACGTAGGCCATGCGACATTCCCCACGTAGGCAATGCGACACTTTGTAGGTCAAACGTTTGACCTACTAATTAACACCGTGAAAACCTAGTGCAGCAGGGTAGATTAGTGAAGAAATTGAAGTATTCGCGATATATTAGAAGGAAATAATGTTTACTAGAAGGTATCATGAGCGATAGGAAGCATCCCCGCACATATTCGGTGACTGGAAGCAGATCTCGAATTCTCCGCTTCGTGTGGCGGAAGCGGGAATGGCGGAAGCGGGAAACCGCATCCGCAAAACGGCATTCCCTTCGGTATCCCGCCGAAGGGAAAGCTAAAAAATGCTAATAGCAACAACTGAAACATATTTTCAACGTTGTATGTGCGCATCTGTGTTTCATTTGGTCATTTGGTTCACCCGCTTCGAGCCCCGCGGCGGAAACGTGGACGCGGTTGACATCCGCGTTTCCGCTAAAGGTGACAGTGCACTGTCAGATGCTCAGAATTGATTTCGTATGTCCATATGATATGCCTGATATGTTCATGCAGTATGAGTCGCTGCTGGGCGTGAGTCGAGATTGCTGGCTCGAATCACGCCCATTACCCCCCCTCACAAGAGTCGTCCAGCATCCAGAATCCTGGACGAATCTTGCGCGCAGAAAAAACATGTTGTTCCTAACACTTATTAGAATTAATATGCAAAGTAATGCTGTGTTTGGTACACATTAGCATCCCGAAAACAACAGCCGCTGGATAGCGACTTACGGGGCACTGTCAATTTCAACACTGCATTCACGTTTAAGGGTAGGGTGCACTGAAAAAATAGTTTTTTATATATATTTAATTTCAACAATTCGCCATAAATAGAATTTTTTGAGTTATGCGGATTTTTTTGCTGAGATTGTTCCTTAAGAGGTGTATTTTCACGCAAAAAATATACGATACTCAAAATAACACATTAGGGTTGTTACAATTGCAGTGTTAGGTGTCCTAGTAACACCCGAACTGCAGTCGGGAATTCCGCCCTTGTGATGTAGCCAAATCACTACGTTAGGAGCTAAAACTTTGCAACCCACTCTATTGGCAGCCATAAGGGATGTGTTGTGAAGCTAAAAAAAAAAATTAGGAACAAATTCATGTGAGCCATTTTTTAGTTTTTCATGTTTGAGTGCCGAAGAGGTCAAAATTTACTGGTCATTTGTGAAAAAATCTAAATCTCGAAAATGGCTCACATGAATTTGTTATAATCTTCAAATTATTACCTACACACATCCCCCATGGGACCCTTAATGCTCCCTTACCGACTTTTAGGCTTAATTGTTCGCTATCACACCATACCCAAACCCGTTTTTTAGGGTTACGCTATATTTTTTTCATTAAATTATATATAGCTTGACCTTGATATGTCCTAGGCACTTCATGCAAACACTCAATATGTGCGTGCAATTGTTTTGCCGTTGCCACGACGACACCATCCAGACGCCACGTAGACGATAAATGTCGGGCAGCATTGTCAGGGTCATGACCGATGACATATGTGTCATACATGTCATACGTGTCATACCTGTCAGACATGTCATACCATGTCATGTCATGTCGAGTCGAGTCGTGTCATATATCATTATGACAGTCGTCAGTACGGTCGACCATGACTGTACCTGTCGCCAGATGATAATGTCACATCATCTGTCATTATTCAAGGAAAGACTTGAATGACCCTGTCATCGAGAGTTCGTATGTCGAACTCGAAGATGGCAAAGCAAGATACATCTTGAAGTACAAACAAGAACCATCTTTGCTTTAAGCATGTGCGGAACACGCATGCACAGTATGAACGAACTATTCGTTATCACAATACTGGTCGTTCAACCTACGTCTCGGGTTCACAACCCAATGGCGGTACTATCTATGATGATAGGAGACGTATGGTATAAGATGAGGAAGCGTTGGGCTTCAAGCAGATCTTCACTCAGAGACTGCACTCATCTCCCGCTATTTCTTACACTTGCGTTGCTGTCCAACTTCGCAGTGTTAACTTGTATATTGATAATATATTCACGGCCTGTTTATCTCGCCGTATCATATGGTATTCTCCGACTCGTCAAGGCGACGAACTGAGGACGCATAAGTGTGAGTGCAGTAGTAGAGATATCAAATTTTGTGTGCGCAGGCTGCGGAGCTTAATCACATAAGGCGGCGCACTCGCATAAATCGAATATTTGATATATACGCTGCAATAGCGAATACAGCGTGTGAGAAAATTGTCGCGTTCGCAGAAGCGCACTCGCAGGAAACAGCTGGTCACATATACTACACAGTAAGGTGTGCATATGGCACATATCCGCGCAGCAATGAGGACATCACTCGCATAAATGGTTCGCAGATGTACATATGTTCGCAGATGCGATGCGGAAACATAATCAACAGCAGAATCGTTTCCGCGCGAAAAGTCATCAGCGCAGCATTACAATTTTCGTGATTGCACCAAATTGCTTTTTGTACGGCTTCATACATGTTGATGCGCGATGTACTAATTTGCAGTTGGCAGCATGCGCGATGATCGCAAGTTTTCGCAGAACTGGATCGCAGATTACAGCATGCATGCCAATTACATGCGCGCGCTTGTATGAATCACGCTCGAAAATTGTTCAGAATGATATATAGCATGATAGTCATCGGCGGAATTTTGGTCCGTACATAATTCAGCGCTTGCATCATGCGCTGACAAATGACGACGACGATACATGCTTATCATCAGCAGCGCGCCCTACTTGTCATGATTTCATCTGATGCAATGGACGTACGTTTTTAGGGCGCATGATTCCCAACGCGTCTTTATGCAACGAGACATACAAATGTGTACGCGCGTCAATATCCTCTGCAGAATGATTGTATACTTGCATGATCAACATATTGCTGTGGACGTATGATCACCATACTGCTGTGGACGTATGATCACCATACTGCAGCAATTCACACTATGTCCTGATGACTGCATATATATTTCTAATCATCAGCATTTCATACTTATCTGAAGTATAGTGTGCAAAATGTTTATTTGAGCACACACTAACTTACAGCGCATATATTACCTGCAGCATCTGAGTATATGTATATCTTATACTGAATGACTGCCACACTGTAAGTTGTGCATGCATTATGATAACAGATGTTCTATATGATCCAACTTGATCACGGTAACAGTTGGAATAGATGACACCAAATCACAATACATTAGATGTGCACAAAAGCATTCATTTGCAGTGCATGCTAACTATATTAGAACCCATACAGTATAAGGTGCCTGTTCAGTAATCTTAACACACTAATTAGCTCAATATGACCCGGTGGAGTCGAGATACTCCTCGGATCACATATTGTTCTACTGTGGATTACTGAAAGGATGCTCACCGGAGCTGTATGTGAAATATACCCAGCAACTCATTTTGTAAATGAGATTATTTTGGAATTACAATAACTTCTAAACTTAATATATCATGCTAGATGTATTCAGTGCATGGTATGCTGATAATCCTGCATGATGAACTGTCTGGAAACATTGTAATGTCCAGAAGTTATCTTACTGCAAAGTGTGTAAAAGTGAGCACACACACACACACACACTGACAAAAAAGTGCTAATCAATAAGCACTATACATGCACACACACTGCATTGTATGTATTGATATTCACTGATTCAAAGTGAATTGATTAACTTAAATCTATCATGTATATGATAATGTAGATACCACTTTACAAACACATGTGCGTGTAAAGTGTCAGCGATTGTGATAGATATGGGAACAGATAAACCAACATGCTGTAGGGCTGGATGGAGTTATCTCCAGACCCGAAGGCAAGATACTGCACCCATGCAACAGCTGGTAACTGTTGGGTGCAGTCCACTCGTCATTCCACATATCATCGCTGGAGCAACATCAACAACTACATTGCATAATGACAATTGATACAGATTTGATCAGTTCAAATGCATGTAACTCTCAGATCAGTATCTACATGACATCTGATAATAGTTGTTGAGGACAGCACACACATACAAATGTGTTGTGTCAAATTGCTGTGATTATATCAAGCAATGTCCAGATATGTTCTAAATAAGAAATATCATTTTGATAAATCTTAGAGCACAGACCTATGCTCAGAACAGATCATAGATTGACAAATATCACTAAAGTGGATGTTCCTAAGTGGATGTTCCCACTTAAGTTGATAACTCTATATATCATCAGAATGTACATTTACTGCGCCATGGGTTTAAATCAGTAAAACCCAGAAATGCGGCCAACCATAGATGTTGATATACAGTACAATTCACTTATTTGCCATGAAATTTGTCATGTGCAAAAGTAAAGTTTATTGCAGTGATTCTGTACTTTACATTCCACATACACAGAGATATGTACATATATATATATGTTGAAAAACGGCCAAAATTGGTAAAATCCTTTGGCGATAAATTTGAAAATTGAAAATTGGACCTTATTTTATTTGATAATATGATTTTATACCTATTAAGGTATGAGAAAATCATAATGACACATGTCATATCTCGTGTAACACCCTAGGTAATAGGTGTGGAATATGTGGGGGTGTACATATTGGCTGTAACACTAAATCGGTCAAAATGTTCTACGTGTAATCTTTTGAAAATTTGGGATTGATTTTTTTGCTATAATGAATATTTAGCTATCGGAATAACAATCCCTGAATGACACAACACGTGTAACACCCTGTAACACCCTAAAAATTGAATGTGTGTGTCAGGGGGTGTAACGTACCTTCTGAACACCACATAACATTCAGTTTGGTATCAAATGCAGTTTTGCTTAAAAACATTTGCAAAATATTTATACTGCTTATTTTCTACCTATTTTAGGGTTACTGATACCATGTAACACCCTAATCATATTATGGGGTATATGGGCCACTGTAACCTGACATGCCCAACTGTACTAGGGTGTATCGCGAGTCAGACGAGAGACAGTCGTGTCTGAATGACGAGTGACAGCACCAGTGACAGTCACCAGTATGACCGCGAGGTATGACAAGGGTGACTGACAGCTTGTGACTTTTTGAACATCTGCAACCACAGCAGATCAGGTTGAGAGAATTGGTGGGAAACCATTCCAGAAATGGGGGGGGAACCATTTTATATTCAAACAGCCACACAGATCTGGAGGGAAACCAGGAGAGTCCCAGATCTTGCCACATCATCAGATCTATGACTATTCAGTAATTCAGAGCAGAGATCACTGTATGACTGGCAGCTACAGCCCAAGGGCCAAATGACAAGACCTGTCAGAGGATATGTGAACATGAAGTGACTGAGCATGTGACTGTCGAATTCGGATGAGATCTGAGGGAATTCGAGTCGACATGTTACTACTTAAAGAGCTGAACAAGCTCTCATGTCAGTTTTTGAATTAGTTACACATTGGCACTGACCTCTGGTGTCTTGTAACTTCAAACAAGTGAAAGTTCATCTAAGTATAAAGAAATATCCGACAGTATACAAAGTATTCCGATATCAACCTATGGTCCCTGTACCATATTCCCTGTAAGTGTTACTTGCACCCTTGTGAGACTGGTTCAGTCCTCACAACCGAACACCAACAATGCCACTATAATTTCGATAAACTTCGTGTTTGGCATTAACATATCATGCTGTATTCGACACAGACATGATTATATATCGGGCAACAACCCAAGAACTGTTGGGCAACAACCCTAAAACTGTAACAGCTGCTTCCTATAAGGACTGCATGCTATAACCTATAAGCTATAAGCTATGAGGTATATAGGCAACTGACTGCCTATGTGTTCACACTTCCTCGAGGGGGGAAGAAGGTGGATAGGATTATACACATATCCATTTTTCCGATCTGGTGATTATGATGGATTGCTTTTGATAAAATCACTGCATCCACAAGTAACGTTGAAATCTGTACAACGTTAAATCCACCATCACTAATAAAGTGTAAACTCGGATGGGAAACTATATCCCAATGACTATAAGTTGACTTTTGCTCAGCATTTACATTCTCGAGTAAGTTTGAAATGCTGAACTATATACATAACATATAACCTGATACCATGCTTAATTGCATATCCTGGATCAGAAGATGATAGTTATATAATGTATATATATGTATATATATATATATATCCCACCTGATATACTTTGGCACTATAACCGTACATAAGAGTGAGAAGGACAAGTACATCGCTGTAAGACTGGTTGATATAGTCCCAGTGCTGAAGGCAGAATTTGGCACCCGAATAACAGCTGATAACTGTTGGTGACCACCATGCAAGACCTTCCAAGCGTAACTCCTTTGTCCTGAGATGCAAGTGAATTGTTCATAATATGTTGACATCACATAAAAGCATTCTGATAAAAACCCTATATATTCATATGAGTTGTCATCACTACAATGACATGGGTTTTTGAATCGTCGAAATGAGTATAACTCCGATGAATTCATTAGTACAGAATAAGCTGTTGGGATTATTCCTCCGGCTGGATTGCAATCATTCACAATCCCTGTACATTCCGGTGACAAAATATTGCACTGGACTGATCACCACATTTGGTATAATCTGTGATATATAAGTCACCAGAGAAAGCATTGCAATCAGCACAATGCTGTCTAGACTCACAAAGATGAGTAACAGATATTCTCAGATGTAATAAATAGAGGCACAATGTGACCTGCGCTAAGATCGTGTATGCATGGACACAACATGACTCGTGCCAATGACGTGGACATATTTTATGCCACGACATCACATCTGAAATCAATAAATCACTCAGAGAGAAGGTGTTGACATCAGTATAGCACCACTATACATATAGTCATGAGGATTTTAAAGAAGACACAGTCTCTCCGATATTGACAAACATGGTACATATATTACCATGCTCTCTGATTATATATTGATATCCCACGGCATACGATGATGGTAATAGCAAGCCACTTCGCCGCTGGAGGGTAGTATTGTATATATACAGCACATGCTTGGGCACTATATGACCCATGCTGATGACGTGGATTCGGGCTGCATCCCAATAACTGCAATGCACCTTCGGTGCAATGGGCTGCAACCCGAGAACTGCTATCCAGCTTCATAGAAAGCTTCCACGTCATCACATAGAGGTCGGACCTCTGTTGTATTTGAACGGCGCTTGACAACCGCCTAGCAATACACTTCCTTGAGGGGGGAAGATGATAAGCTAGAAATACAACTAAAAACCAAATAAATAATAAAGACAAATAATAAAACAAATATAAGTTGCATCATTGTTTTTGTTTTGGTAAGCCTGACTATATATAGTCAAACCATGCAGAACTCCATGAAGTTGACACATATATGTATCAAACATTTCTTGATCAAACATTGTATACATCCAGTCTAACATGTATCCAAACAAGAATTGTATATTGACACGGTGCAAGCACTATAGCCTCTGCCACCGATGATCATTAAAAAGGGCAACCATTCTTGATATTTCATACATATCATCTGATTGTATCATTAAAGGTGTCAAGAGTACTCAATGCAATATGCAGGCTACAGCCTGAGTACAACACCTAGAAAGGTCAAAGCCACTGAGCTAACCAATGTAGCATAAATGCTAGCTGCCTTTAAGGCTATACAATAAGCCTATTGCCCTTATGTCTTGATATGTATCCGTGTATTGGCATCTCTTTGAAATAATTATGCCTACTGAATGAGCCATACCAACCATCTTGTCTTCATTGATCATTACATATCTGATCATATTGCCATTGAGCAATGCCTATTCTGTGAGATTATATATCACGAGGCATTTCATATAGTGCAACAAAGATCATCAGCTCTTCATCATACCAAAAGGTTGAGTTGTTGTCAAAAGTATTGATTTTTCAGACACCATTTCTCAGAGGTCTATTCATCATGAAAGACAGAATCTGTGCAATCATGGCTATTCAGCCTCCAACATAGCTAACATAGCTATCCAGCTTATGACCCAACCGTTGTTAAGCAGCCTCTACGCCATATGGCTAAAATTGGCAAGTAATCTCTTCGGTCATTCTTGGGCATAGAGCAATCAAGCACAGCCAATTCAGGATGTTTATCCCAAAATTCTCCAAGAGTTACTCATATTTTCCATGTGTCATATGAAAACAGCTAATATACCGCCCTATGATGGGAGTCATCTCCTTCAGCGAGGGGAAGTGGTTATGCTGTAAAGTTGACCAATCTGATCATCATAAAAGTGACAGATCTGAGAAAATCGATTGAAACTTGTATTGAAAATGACTATTCCTTACAATAAGGTATTGCACCTAAGGAAATAAAGGTTTCATCGTCTGAAATAGGAAAAGAGTTTTACATTGACTCTAGTTCCTGAATCCAGAATCGCATAGAAAAAAATGTTCTATTCTGTGCATATAGAAAGTACATTAGATTCAGATTCTGAGCATACAAATGGACTTGAATGCACTCGGGTTTGTATTGAGTTGCAATTGTCCAAAGTTTTTATTCTGACATCACTACTTATTTGTGGAATAGCATACAATGGTATAAACCATCCACATATAGATTGACACCATATTTGTAATTTCATATCATTTCGGCACATAAGACAAGCATGCTTCATTAAGAAATGAAGACTCTTTGAAAATTCATTCTGGAATGTTTAGAAATTTGTTGCCTCATCCATTAGGCCACGAAGTCTTGGAAAACCCGCAATCTGCATACGGTCTCCAAGCACAGTTCATCCTCATTCTGGAAAGTGACAGAAATTTTATAGTCATAAAACAAGTCACAATTCTATCGGATTGAAATGACACATTCATCATTCATACTTCTTTATCATAACAAGTCTCTGAATAGTGTTTGCCCAAAAATAAAATGGGCACCATTGAGATAAGTGATCATGTGCTGAAGAATATACACATATCACTAGGCAATGCCATGTTTTATTCATAATGAAATGACATGTCAGCCATCCATCAACTACGAAAATACAACTCGTAGTAAGTTGTTGTCATTACGGACACTTCTTGATTGACTCTCCATTAGCTTCGATACCAAAGTTAACTTCGGTAACTCTCCATCACTGATTTCCTTGTTCATCATGACAATCATTTTCCAGAACATTGTCTAAGTTGGGCACACTATAGTGACCCTGAATTGACAAATGTATGTGGGCTGCAACCCAACAACTGCATTTGACATCATCTGGCATTTGCCACATTCAAAATCGTCAGGCATATTGCCAATATGACGTACAGAGAATCAATGTTCAGATTGACATTGTTACCTCTAAAGCATTCGATGAGTAATCTTAGTCTGATTCTCTATCAAACCATTTTTCACATAACATAATGATTGAATAACATCCTCCATCACCATCTGATTGGTTTGATACATCTCTTTTTACGAGGGGGAGGAAGAGTATAGATTCATTCATTTTTCATACAGCTGCCACAAATTGATTTACATCATTGTGATTTTGCTTGGAAGATTAAAAATCTTATCAAAAGTTCCAGCATCTGTGTATAGTAGCCATGAAGTTGATGACACGGTACATCATGCCGATTGAAACATCAAATGAAGTCTTATTTGACTTATTGACACATAAAGTTCATTATGAAGAAATCATAGATGCATATTTCTCCGGCTCTATCATATTATAGGGGCACTGACATAGGAGAACGATGGTTTTTCAAATGTAAATAAGCTATATTGTAAGCTTACGACCATCACTTTGACGTCAACAGCCTGAGATGCTGATTGTCGAAATTCAAGAGTTGAAGGATTCGTTGAATCAACCTTGATACATGTGTTTTGATTCATAAATTGTTGATCCATGGTTTCTCCCCAAATCTAGAGAAGCTGGCACACAAGTTGTTGCCAATGTCTTAAGGAAAGCATCTGAGCAAAGGATTGCCAGTTGTGCCACCAGGCATCGAATTCCATGAACAGCAAAGCCGAGTGAGTAAATCCGCCACTCTAGCTATTTGCCCGTCATTCCTTCCAGGTTCATGACAAGAGACAATTCATCAAAGTCATACACCAATACATAAGTCACATGCATGGTTGCACAGTTTGTATCCGAATCGAGGTTAAGCATCTAGACAGCAACTCTGGCCAACCAAAAGCCTTCTTGTCTTCGGATATCTTTTGCATTTTCATTTCCAGCTCCATTATGGACTAGGAAGCATCATGACTGTGCCTCGCCAGGACGCTAAACCTCAAAGCCGCACACTTGAGGCGAGCCTTATGAGACAGTGACCTTTGGCTTGTGGGGCGTCAACCCCTTATCAAATCCTGAACATTTGTTAACACCTGGATAAATTTATCATGATGCAACTTAAGTGGGATTATAAGTTCCACATAATCATATTGTCTACGTATGCTGAAGGCATAACTGCCGCATATGATCACAATAGGTCGCAGCTTCTATAACATTATGGCTTCTGAGTCAAAAGCTGATAGCCAATGACTTTTTGCCAAAAATTGCCGACCAAATAATAATCAGGCCGTGGAAACATATACCCAAGAGGTTTTCGTCCATCGATCATATATATATATCAGGGCTGCATCCCAAGAACTGCGATGCGCCTTCGGTGCAATGGGCTGCAACCCGAGAACTGCAGGGTTATATCCCTAACATTTTTACCCTGCATCAAATTGATATGACAGGAGCAGGAATTGATCCTTCCTTGCTAAGGTGTAGTGAGCCTTGTATAAATCATACCCTTACACAGATACGCATATATATATGCGGGTACCAATATCTGTGAAAAACTGCTAATGCTACCTTTGCCAAGACCGTGGTTTGTCATCGGATTCTGTGGCCAGTCATCCGAAGCTACCGGAGATATCGACTGAGGTAGACGGAGTTGTGATCCTAAGTTGTGCTTGACAAACATAACTAAAGAAATTTCACATTAGTACGTGGCGAATCCATTCTCACTCATCGCGATAGATGTTCGTCAAAGCGTGCGTACTGGACCATATCAGAGTGAGCAGACCGGGTAAGGATTATAAGTCCAATCCCGTTAAGCAGGGCCACTCTCTTTGCAATAAAACAAGCCCCCGGTGAAATAACTCCGGAAACAAACACGGGCTCCCCGATTGCCACCTATGATCCTCCAAAGTAGTTTAAGGAGGGGAGGAAGGGTTGGGTGCACTATATCAGGCCGAGAATCGTGCGATTATAAATCGTTAAATCGTGGGATCATCGTTCGCAAAGAACGACGGCTAGCGCAAATAATCCGTAACGTAGACTTCGGATGCTTTGAATCGTCACTCTGACGCACGATACGTACGGATCAATCAGTAATCCAGCGTCAATCTGCATCACGAAACGCAATTCATTGAACCTTGAAACGTCACTCTGAAATACGATACGAACTTCAAAGGGGGCTACATCCTGAGAACTGTAAGGTGAGGGACTAAAGTGGACTCAGTTCCCCCCAATAACCTAAAAGCACCATGAGGGACGCCTCAAATCGGTGTAAGAAGACTGGTACCAGCAAGAAGTGACAACAACAAAGACATCATAGACATATACTAAGGTATGCCCGTTGTGAGGTCACAACTCTTTTAAGAGGGGAGATCTGTCAGGGTCATGACCGATGTCATATGTGTAATACATGTCATACGTGTCATACCTGTCAGACATGTCATACCATGCCATGTCATGTCATGTCGAGTCGTGTCATATATTATTATGACAGTCGTCAGTACGGTCGACTATGACTGTACATGTCGCCAGATGATAAGTCACATCATCTGTCATTATTCAAGGAAAGACTTGAATAACCCTGTCATCGAGAGTTCGTATGTCGAACTCGAAGATGGCAAAGCAAGATACATCTTGAAGTACAAACAAGAACCATCTTTGCTTTAAGCATGTGCGGAACACGCATGCACAGTATGAACGAACTATTCGTTATCACAATACTGGTCGTTCAACCTACGTCTCGGGTTCACAACCCAATGGCGGTACTATCTATGATGATAGGAGACGTATGGTATAAGATGAGGAAGCGTTGGGCTTCAAGCAGATCTTCACTCAGAGACTGCACTCATCACCCGCTATTTCTTACACTTGCGTTGCTGTCCAACTTCGCAGTGTTAACTTGCATATTGATAATATATTCACGGCCTGTTATCTTGCCGTATCTGTCAGGGTCATGACCGATGACATATGTGTAATACATGTCATACGTGTCATACCTGTCAGACATGTCATACCATGTCATGTCATGTCATGTCGAGTCGTGTCATATATTATTATGACAGTCGTCAGTACGGTCGACTATGACTGTACGTCAGATGATAAGTCACATCATCTGTCATTATTCAAGGAAAGACTTGAATGACCCTGTCATCGAGAGTTCGTATGTCGAACTCGAAGATGGCAAAGCAAGATACATCTTGAAGTACAAACAAGAACCATCTTTGCTTTAAGCATGTGCGGAACACGCATGCACAGTATGAACGAACTATTCGTTATCACAATACTGGTCGTTCAACCTACGTCTCGGGTTCACAACCCAATGGCGGTACTATCTATGATGATAGGAGACGTATGGTATAAGATGAGGAAGCGTTGGGCTTCAAGCAGATCTTCACTCAGAGACTGCACTCATCACCCGCTATTTCTTACACTTGCGTTGCTGTCCAACTTCGCAGTGTTAACTTGCATATTGATAATATATTCACGGCCTGTTATCTTGCCGTATCATATGGTATTCTCCTAAATCTCGTCAAGGCACGATAAGAGAGCTCAAGTGAGTGCAGCGTCAGACATAGTATATATTATATTCTTCACAAGTTGCAGGTTGCAGGCGCATAAGCGACAGCGCTCGCAGTGATATTGAATATCTGCAAACCGAATAATATACGCTTGAATATCGTCAGCACACGGATTGCGCGAGGATTTTTCATCGCGAACATATTTGCAGCTGACATCATCCGCAAAGAAATCGTCTTGATTTTATAAGCGACAAGGTGTGCGCACAGTGTACGGAACGCATACAAATGATGTCAAAATTCGCAGGATTGTCACTGTATGCGAGATGCAGATGCGCGAACGAAAAATGATCGTCAGTACATATGATTTACATCAACTGCGACTGGACGCACGAAATTTCGTTTAACAGCGCGCTCGCATTCGTTCATGCGACGTACATCAGCAGCAATGATATACTTTGTGAAATGATCATTGGCAACATCGATTTTCGCAAATGCTCGTATGATGATTTTTAGCTCGTCAGCGCGATGTGCACTGATGTGATGCTCGTGTGCGCGATGTGCACGTCAGCGCGATGTCATGATTTCATCTGATGCAATGGACGCACGTTTTTAGGGCGCATGATTCCTAACGCGTCTTTATGCAGCGAGACATACAAATGTGTACGCGCGTCAATATCCTCTGCAGAATGATTGTATACTTGCAGGGATACTGCTGTGGACGCATGATCACCATACTGCTGTGGACGCATGATCACCATACTGCTGTGGACGCATGATCACTATACTGCTGTGAATGTATGATCACCATACTGCAGCGATTCACAATATGTCCTGATGACTGCATCGATATTTCTAATCATCAGCATTTCATACTTATCTGAAGTATAGTGTGCAAAATGTTTATTTGAGCACACACTAACTTACAACATATATTACCTGCAACATCTGAGTATATGTATATCTTATACTGAATGACTGCTACACTGTAAGTTGTGCATGCATTATGATAACAGATGTTCTATATGATCCAACTTGATCACGGTAACAGTTGGAGTAGATAGCATATCACAATACATTAGATGTGCACGAAAGCATTCATTTGCAGTGCATGCTAACTATATTAGAACCCATACAGTATAAGGTGCCTGTTCAGTAATCTTAACACAGTAATTAGCTCAATATGACCCGGTGGAGTCGAGATACTCCTCGGATCACATATTGTTCTACTGTGGATTACTGAAAGGATACTCACCGGAGCTGTATGTGAAATATACCAAGCAACTCATTTTGTAAATGAGATTATTTTGGAATTACAATACTCCTAAGCTTAATATATCATGCTAGATGTATTCAGTGCATGGTATGCTGATAATCCTGCATGATGAACTGTCTGGAAACATTGTAATGTCCAGAAGTTATCTTACTGCAAAGTGTGTAAAAGTGAGCACACACACACACACACACTGACAAAAAAGTGCTAATCAATAAGCACTATACATGCACACACACTGCATTGTATGTATTGATATTCACTGATTCAAAGTGAATTGATTAACTTAAATATCTATCATGTATATGATAATGTAGATACCACTTTACAAACACATGTGCGTGTAAAGTGTCAGCGATTGTGATAGATATGGGAACAGATAAACCAACATGCTGTAGGGCTGGATGGAGTTATCTCCAGACCCGAAGGCAAGATACTGCACCCATGCAACAGCTGGTAACTGTTGGGTGCAGTCCACTCGTCATTCCACATATCATCGCTGGAGCAACAACAACACCTACATTGCATAATGACAATTGATTCAGATTTGATCAGTTCAAATGCATGTAACTCTCAGATCAGTATCTACATGACATCTGATAATAGTTGTTGAGGACAGCACACACATACAAATGTGTTGTGTCAAATTGTTGTGATTATATCAAGCAATGTCCAGATATGTTCTAAATAAGAAATATCATTTTGATAAATCTAAGAGCACAGACCTATGCTCAGAACAGATCATAGATTGACAAATATCACTAAAGTGGATGTTCCTAAATGGATGTTCCCACTTAAGTTGATAACTCTATATATCATCAGAATGTACATTTACTGCCATGGGTTTAAATCAGTAAAACCCAGAAATGCGGTCAACCATAGATGTTGATATACAACATAATTTACTTATTTGCCATGAAATTTGTCATGTGCAAAAGTAAAGTTTATTGCAGTGATTCTGTACTTTACATTCCACATACACAGAGATATGTACATATATATATGTTGAAAAACGGCCAAAATCGGTAAAATCCTTTGGCGATAAATTTGAAAATTGAAAATTGGACCTTATTTTATTTGATAATATGATTTTATACCTATTGAGGTATGAGAAAATCAGAATGACACATGTCATATCTCGTGTAACACCCTAGGTAATAGGTGTGGAATATGTAGGGGTGTACATATTGGCTGTAACACAAAATCGGTCAAAATGTTCTACGTGTAATCTTTTGAAAATTTGGGATTGATTTTTTTACTATAATGAATATTTAGCTATCGAATAACAATCCCTAAAAGACATAACACGTGTAACACCCTATAACACCCTAAAAATTGAATGTGTGTGTCAGGGGGTGTAACGTACCTTCTGAACACCATGTAACATTCAGTTTGGTATCAAATGCAGTTTTGCTTAAAAACATTTGCAAAATATTTATACTGCTTATTTTTTTTACCTATTTTAGGGTTACTGATACCATGTAACACCCTAATCATATTATTGGGTATATGGGCCGCTGTAACCTGACATGCCCTAAAATGCTATTATAATTTCGATAAACTTCGTGTTTAGCATTAACATATCATGCTGTTTTCGACACAGACATGATTATATATCGGGCAACAACCCAAGAACTGTAACAGATGCTTCCTATATGGAATGCATGCTATTTATGAGGTACAGGCAATTGACAACTGCCTTATATCACACACTTCCTTGAGGGGGGAAGAAGGTGGATATATATAGGTTGTATATACTTACCTCATTATTATGTACGAATGTACTACATGTATGTAAACATACCGATATACCATATATAACATATAAATCACACACACTCAGTTAGATGACTAGCTGAAGGTATTTTTGTGTTGTGTTTTGTTTTGTTAGATGGTTACAATCGAAGAGGAAGAGCATGAGATTCCCGATATCAACCCAGATCATTCGACATGGTTTTTCGACATTCTTGGTTCATATGATGCATACAGTCGGTTTAAAGTCCCGAAATGGATCGCTGGTTATGCCGATACACTAACCAGATATGACCACATAGGCTACTATGACAACATCAGTCGCATGAAGCCAGATATGAGCCGATACAAGGATCCTGCCAATGAGCCTCAGGCACCAGAAACCGAGTACACTGAAGACAGTCCTCCGATGGTTTTTGTAGATCCAGATGCAGATTCAGTCCCAGCACCAGCTCCACCTAGTTTGGTCCCAAAGGTGAAAATGACACCACCTAAGGAATTCAAATCAGGACAGGATGCAGAAATCTGGTTGGACACGGTGGACAGATATTTCCAGTTCACTTATCCAGGTGTCAATGATAAAGACTTGATCACAGTGTCTCTGACTCTCATACAAAATAACGACAGACACTATTTTCAGGTCTTGGCAAAACAGCCATATGCCACCTATGAGATGGTCAGACAGACATTCCTCAGACAATTTGGTAATCCTCACAAGAGATCAGTAGCCAAGAAACACCTTATGGCACTGACTCAAGGAACCCAAACCTTTGCAGATTATTTGCGCACATTTACATCACTGGCTTCTCTAGCAGCAGTTGATTTGAATGATGTGCTAATAAAAGACAGATTCGTCACCAGTATGGATCCAGATCTCCGCAGACAGTTCCAACTCAGATTCCTGACAGAAGAGCAAAGGAACAATCTGTCGTGGCAAGAAACCACACAGATACAATATTGCTTGATTTGAATTACGTCATTCACTCAAAGCAATCAGAAACCCTTCATTACCGGGGTCAGAAGGAGCAGTCATCTGGAGGTCCAGCCAAGAAGGAAAAGGACAGAGGACGTGGCCAGAAGCCATATGACAGATCCAACAGAAATCGGAATCAGAATCAGAGTGGCAGCCAGAACTCCAATCAGAATCGGAACAAGGGAAAAGGTGGAAAAGGCAAGGGCAAAGGAAAAGGAAAATCACAGAATGATAAGACTTGCAATCGTTGTGGTCGTGTTGGTCACATCGAGAAGGATTGTTTTGCCACCAAGACCCCAGATGGAAAGGAGATCAAGGGTAAGCCACCAGCTCAGAATCCTTTTCAGAATCGGAGACAGCCGCAGTAGAATCAGGGTGCTAAGGATGGGTCTGGCAAACTCATCAACACGATCAACATCTTGGTTAAGGAACTGAAGAATCGGCACAGCATCAATGCAACAGTTGCAACTTCAGCTCCAGTTCCAGCTTCAGCTCCAGCTCCTCAGGGAAACTCTCAGGGTACTGCACAGGTACCGGTGTTGAGAGCACCCCGAGGGTAGATCAGCCTGAAGATGCCACTGAAGCAAGTGGCCGGGTTGAGAGTATCTCAGAAGAAGTCCTTTCTAGTCTGACATTGCAGTTTTAGCAGATGGACACTCCCTCAGAGCACATCGCACAGATGCAGTCTCAAACAGCACAGCTGAAATCACAGAAGAAGCTGTCGTTGTACAAAGGGAAAGTATACGGACAGAGTACTCACATTTTGGTAGATCCAGGAGCCACATCGTCTTTCATCGACAGACAGTTTGCTGCTCAGCTTGGTATAGCACCCACAGATTCTTCACCATTTTCAGTGGGATTGGCTGGAGGAAGCCAACTACCATGCACATCCTATCTTCCCAAGGCTACATTTTCTCTGGGCAAGTATAAGGATACAGAAGATTTCTACATCATTGACATGAAACCATTCACTGTCATTCTGGGTCAAGATTGGTTGGAGAGGAGGAATCCACACATTGACTTTCAGACCAAAAATCTGACGATCACTAGGAAGCATTCATCAGGCTCCAGTATTCGCACAATATTGTCCAGAGTTGAGCAGACTCCAGACTCAGATGACCTTCCTGAAATGGAATTGGTCAGCGCCACCACCATGAGAAAGCACCTTCGTCGCATTCGATCCAGTGGTTCGGCTGAAGAAGCCTGCTGGAACAGTCACACCGCTTGCTTTGTGACTCTTCCTATAGTAGTGTGTATGACTGTCACCCGAACCCGAACCCTAACCGTTTATGCCCGTTATATCGGGTTAACTTATCAACTTTATTACATTCTGAGAAAACTTACCACTGAGTGAATATATCCCGAGTCCTAGGGGTATATCCAACAGGTTTGGCCCCACGCACTCTTTGTTTAGACACTGCGTTGTTTGGCCATGTCAGGCTAAACACCGACGCTTGAGATGGAGTGAGGGGCTCCTCTAGAGGCGCGGCGGAGCGGTATGGCCTAGTTACGTGGCTGGTTGATTGGACTTACGGAGAGCTCGGGCTCGTGGCTGCTTGATTTTCCCGTTCTACGCGTTGGTAGACGTTGGAATTTTGGTCGGATCCGACACCAAGTTCCTTGGCCGCGTTGTTAGATCCACATGCACGTTTGGGGAATCTTTTACGCCGCAGCTTTCCTTCTTTTCCTCGACAACCGCCTCACGACTTTTGGCCGCCGCTCCTTCCGCACCTCGCCACATTTGCCCTCACTTCGTCTCTATAGTCTTCTACATCATGGTTGCGACTAGATTGACCTCAAGTATGGCGTCACGCCGACGCTCACTAGCTACAATTTTCGACTCCGCCGCCGCACGTAATTCCGTCACGCCGGCTACGCCGGCGCCCGCTGGTGCTCCAGCTGCGAACTCCGCCCAAGCCGTATTCTTGGCGGGTGTTCGCTCGCTCACGCGTGAGCGCTTCGACGAGAGCGTGGCGAAGCACGTCATCCGGAAATGCTTTCCCGACAAGCATGACCGATTTACGGGTACGGAGTCGGACGCTCAGGTGCTCCTCTCCAAGCTGGTGCCTGCTCTCCAGGAGGCATTCGAGGCCGAGGACGCGCTGTTTGCCCCTATGTTCGACTTGGAGGACTCCACGTGGGCCGTGCGACCCGAGGCCAACAAGCTCCTCTTCTCAACTCTCGAGCTCATCGTGTCTCCCGCCTCTCCAGCGGGTGACTGGCTCGAGGCATCTGCGACCTTGCACCCTCTGGACGGCAAGCACCTGCTGGAGCTCGCAAGGCGTCTGCTGGACTCCGGTGCACCCTTCCAGGGGACATCGGACCTCCTTGGCGTCCGTTTTAAGGCCCACACCGACCCGTCCGAGTCCGTCACGGACTTCAACGCGGCCTTACGGTCCGCCAAGAGGCGCAACACCCTCGACGATGACGAGGTGAAGGAGCTCTTCCTCGCCGCGCTGGACCCTGCTTTCTACGCGCCGGTGGTGTCGAGGCTCTTCACCCACCAGCAGCGAGCGGCCGTGGACCTTCTTACCATTCAACAATGGGTCCTCGAGTGCTACGCCCGACACGTGGCAGCCTGTACGCACACTGCCTCGTTCGCCCTGTCCACAGCGGCCGTGGCCACTGACGGCGACGCCTCGCAGCTGTCCGACCTCACGGCCATCATCCTCGACGTGAAGCGGCAGCTGAAGGTCCTCACGGACAAGGTCAACGGGCGGGGTTTTACCCCGCGGGCGGACAAGAACAAGATCGGCAACGGGGGAGGCGGCTCCGGTGTTCGTTTTGCGGCGGGTGACCTCCCGACGGGGGGAAACTGGCCGCAGTCGCAGGTGAGGAAGCGCGTTGCTTTCCACAAAGGCAGCGGCGACTTCATTCCATTCTGCCAAAATTCAACGTGCAAGAAGGACGAGGCCCGCCACTGGCACCGCGACTGCCCGAACGGCGGCAAGCACGGCGCTGGGGGAGGCTTCCACAGCTTCTCCCTCGGCGACATCGAGAACGACTTGCTGGCGGAGCAGTTTCAGACGGCCATGGACGAGCACGACGGCGAGCGGTTCGATGCGCTCTGCCTTCTGGCGGGGGGCAAGCCGGAGATGCTCGACGGCGTTTCGGCATGTTCCTTCGGGATCGAGCCGGAGCGGGGAGACGGTGCGTTGCAGGAATTCCTGCCCTACTGCCAGCCTGCCACCCACATGGGCGGCTTCACGGTCGGTGGTGTCGAGAGCGGGATCTCGGCTGCCGCTTGCACGCATGTCCGCGAGGACGCACCGCCGGCGCCACCGCCGGCGGCAATCACGCATGTTTGCCCGGACGAGTCGGGGGCGTCCGACGCCGATGACATGATGCCGGTGGACCCCATGCACGCGCACGAGCCCGACCTCTGCTTTGCGGACCGGATCGCGCGGATGGGGGAACTCTCGATCACGGCTGAGGGCAAGGACTTGGCGATGCGGTACATGCACGCCGGGTCGGAGACCGGCTCTTGCGACGGCGACGCGGACGGGTCTGCAGCTGGGTATGACCCTGCTGACGGTGGGGATGCGGTCCCGCAGCCTCTAACATCTCGTCGGGGATGCGGTGCACCACCTTGGGGGTTTGGCCGCTCTTCGGCGATTGCGGTGATGGTGTGTGCTCTCTTCTGTGTTTGCGCCACCGCGGCGCCAATCTCGGCTGCCACTCTTGGCGAGGCATATGCACCGGACCACACCGGCCTGGAGGTCGGTGGTGCTGCCGAGGCGACCGCCAGCGAGCCTGCATTCACTTCTGCGGCACCGGTTGCTATTCCACCGCGCCGGCACGGCCGGCACCGTGCTCGGCAAGGCCTTCACAATGCACCAATCGGGCTTTACATCCCGGTACCTCCACTCCCGGTCCCGCCCGCTTCACCGCTGTATTGGGATGCACCACCGTCACCGGACTACTCACCGGGACCGACTACTGACGAGCAGGGAACATATCCGAAACTTTTATGTCGTACGGCCAACACTCAAAATTTCCATCGGCCAAGTTTCGGCCATCTCGGCCAAAATCTAAAATTGCCCGCCGCAGGCGCAAAATTTTAATTTTAAGTACGACAATATCATAAAAATCGCACAATTTCGGGGAAATTTTCAAAATTTTACATAATTCGTCTCGGCCAACAAGCAAAAGCACCCTCGGCCAAACCTCGGCCACAGCCTTCATCGTACGGCCACAGACCGGCCATAGGAGGTTGATATGTTCCCTGCTGACGAGGAGGGCGGGGAAGATCCCTCGCACGACGATCGAGACTTTTCAGATTTCTTCTGGAGCCCTACGAATGATTCGATCACGGCATCGACATCTTCAATTCACGGCACCATGACTGTGCTGCGGGCCGGCACAGCAGTGCCACCGCCAACTAGTGGCTAGGAAGTTAATCATGCCGCTCCTGCACAGTGAGATTGACCGTAGCTGTATGTGCAGAGGGGTCCGATCACGGACCGGTTTCAGATTTGCAACTCTTGACTGGGAACCGCCCTGCCAGAAAGGACAGGCCTTCCCTTGGAGCCCAATTTCCACCGCTGTAGATGGTGTTTGTTCACAGGTTTCACCTTCGGCTAGCCAGTCACCACACTAGGTGGTGTGCTGGAACAATCACACCGCTTGCTTTGTGACTCTTCCTATAGTAGTGTGTATGACTGTCACCCAAACCCGAACCCTAACCGTTTATGCCCGTTATATCGGGTTAACTTATCAACTTTATTACATTCCGAGAAAACTTACCACTGAGTGAATATATCCCGAGTCCTAGGGGTATATCCAACAAAGCCGTAGCTTATCTCTTCTTTCTCTCAGAGGTCGACGGTGAACTGGTCTTTACAGCATCAGGCGCAGGCACCACTATGGAAGACCCCGAGGTCACAGCAGCACGTGATCAGATGAGAGAAGACTTTTCAGACATATTCCAGGAGGATCTTCCAGCTGGTCATAGGCCAGAACGGTTTGAAGGTGGTTATCATAGAATCAACATTGAACCTGGGCACAAACCACCATCGCAGCCAGTACGTACCATCCCAGTTCCCATGATGGAAGAACTCAAACGACAGATCATCAAATATGTCGACTTGGGTATCCTTCGTCCGTCATCATCTCCATATGGATGTCCTATCATTTTCGCTCCTAAGCCAGGTGGGAAGTGGAGGATGTGCTGTGATTATCGAGCCCTTAATAACATCACAATTAAGGACACGTATCCATTGCCACCTCACGACACCCTTCTTGAACAGCTGAAAGGCGCATGATGGTTTAGCAGATTTGACTTCAATCAGTTTTTCCATCGGATCCCTATACATCCAGATGACATTCACAAAACAGCTATTCGCACCAGATACGGTTCCTATGAGTGGACAGTCATGCCTTTCGGATTGACCAATGCTCCAGCAACAGCTCTACGTGTAGGAAATCGGGCATTCTTCGACTTCATCGATCGGTTCCTTGTCATTTTCATGGACGATACCATCGTATACAGTCCGGATTTTGACAGCCACGTGAGTCATGTCCGACAGTTTCTCCAGCGTTGCAGAGAACACCAGTTCTTCATCAGGCCTTCCAAGGTGGAGTTGTTCGTCAGATCTATAGACTTCATCGGACATCACATCTCTGAAGCAGGCTTGTCCATCATCGAAGACAGAATCCGAGCAGGTATGGCAATTCAGCCTCCAGTGTCTTATGGTCCTACCGTTGGAAAACAGCCTCTACGCCGTATGGCTAAAGATGGCAAGTCATCCCTTCGGTCATTCTTGGGCATGGTCGGTCAATTCAGGAGATTCATACCAAAGTTCTCCAAAGTTGCCGAGCCGCTCAATCGTCTCCTTAAAGATAATGCAGAGTTTGTCTGGGAAAAAGAAAAAAAAGAAAAAACCACGCCCTGTTGGGCGTGTGAGTAAATTAATAATGGCCCTACTCTGGGCCGAGCCACCACAATTGAATGAGTGGCTCATTTTCACAAGTTACTAGGGACTCAACACAGTTAATTGCATATCAAGTGGCGACGTGTGTGCAGACTGACTGCTAGTAAAACTAGTTAGCACTAAGATGCGGCAAGATGCTTCTATTACTGGTGCAACAGATGCCTCTTTCAGATCCGGCTGCTGCCTCTATTGTGTAGGCAAATGATTCTATTTTTCGGATTGTCATTC